>JAYRBT010000018.1:20765504-20776133 GCA_036023395.1 Myiotriccus ornatus | reverse complement strand
TTATTTTCATTCCCCGGGGAGCCGCGCCGCGGGCACCGACCGGCCCCCCTTCCCCATCCCCCGACCCCCTCTCCGCCGCCGCACCGGCAACGGGCCCCGCCCCCTAGGGATCGCCGGAGGGGGCCGGCCCCGCGCCCGGCGGGCGACCCTCCCCGCCGTCCCGCTCTCCCTTACCTCGAAGCGGGCCCTGGCGGCGGCCGGGTCTCCCTCAGGGTCCGGGGGCGGCGGGCCCCTCTCGGGCGGGCGGCGGGGGCGGGCTGTCCCCGGTGCGGTGCGGGGGGAGGTCCCCGCGCCCCTCCTCCCGGAGGCGGGGGGCGGGCGGGGTCGGCGCCGGTGCCCCGGCGGGGCGGGGGGCTCGGCGGGGGGGGTAAGATGGAGTAACCGTCTGTCGGCCGCCGCGGCGGAGCGCTGCCCGCTTCTCTGTTCCCCGGGAAATCCCGCCCCTCCCCGCGCAGGGGGGGAGCCCCGAGCGCCCGTTGGGCGAGGCGAACGCCCGTCACCCTCTCGGCCAATGGGCGCGCTGGCCCCGCCCACCAAGACCTCCCCTATTGGCCGCGGCCCCCAGGAAGGGGATGTGGAGAGGAAGGGAGGGCGGAGGGGGGGGGGGGCAACGACCGCCGAAGAAAAATGTCCGTATAAGCAGCGCGCCCCGCCCCCGTCCCGCCCCCTCCGCCGCCCGATTGGCTGCGGGCCGAAAGCGCCGGCCAATAGGCGAGCGGGGCAGCGCCGCCGTCACAGCGGGGAGCCCGCCCACGCGGCGGGATTGGCCCCGCCTCCCACGACCGAGGCCACGCCCCCCTCTCTGGGGAGCCCTTTTGTGGAATGTTTACATCGCGGACGCGGCCCGCGCGAGCGGCGCCCCCCTCTCCGCCCCCCGCGGCCCCGCCGCCGAGCCGGGCTGGGAGGCGGGAGGGGAGAGCTGGCGACGGGGCCCCGGGCGGGGAAGGGGGAGGGCGGCGCGGCGCGGCGCCCGCCTTTTGTCCCCGACCCCTTCACTTCCGGGATGGCGGCGCCCCACGTGGGGCGGGTCGGTTACACGTGCGGGGGGGACACGGCGCACACACACGCGCACTCACACACGCACTCACACCCGCACGCACGCAGTGGGGAAAAGAGGGGGGGGGGGCGTGGGCGGCGCGCGCGCGGCGCCGCGGGGGGCGTTACCCTCCGCCTTGGCAGCCAATGGGGTGGCGGGGAGGGGGCGTGGCCAGCGCGGCAGCCGCTCTGCCCCCCTTCCCCCGCCCCCCTCAGTTCGCCCCCCCCTCCCCCCCCCGCCATACGTCGCGCGCTTCCCGCCGGCGGGATCCGGAGCGCGCGCGCGCTTCCCGCCCCTCGGCCCCTCAGCTCCCAGGGCCCCCCGCCCCGCCCCGCGGGAAGCGATTCCCGTGAATCGCGGGGGGTGAAACTGGGAAAGTGTGTGTGTGTGTGTGTGTGTGGGGAAAGCAGCTGTTACATACCCTCAACGCGCAGGCGAGCAGCCCTGAATGGAGGGGGAACTCCCCCCAGAGCGGATTGGCCCCGCCGTGCCGATCGTCACGGCCGCGCCGCCCACGACGGGGGCGGGGGGGGCGGCGTGAGGGAGAGGCCTCACGGCAGAGGGCGGGAGGGAGCGGGTTCCGGGGGGGGGTGGGTGTGTGGCGAGCGTTCCCGTCCGCTAAAACGCGAGCTGGAGGTGGGGGGGGTTAATGCGTTTAATTATCGTGTTTTTCTCCTCTTGGAAAGTTGTGGAGGGAGTTGCTGGGTCCTCCGCGCCGAGGCTGGAGGAGCCAGGCCTCACTGCCCATTAGTGCTCATCTGGGCATCCAGAGCGTGGTCAGGACGGGTGAGATACGAACACACGCTCCACACTTCTGTTAAAATACGTATTTCAAGCATCAAGCCATGTTTAAATCTCTCGGTTTTTTTTTTCTTTCGGGCTGTTTTTCCCTTTCTCAGCCTGGTCAGGGAGCAGGCAGCCAGGTGCTGCCAGGACAAGCAGGCACAGCAGGCGAGGGTCTCTTCTACGTGTCCGGGAGCTACAACTCGGTTTAGCTGCTGCAAGGGCTCTGGTCAGGGGTGTTTGAACCTTCACGGGGTGATGTGCCGCTGGAGATGGAGCCCGAGCCTTGGAAAGCACAGGCAAAGAAGGAGAAGAGCTGGGAAATGAAGCGCTCCAGAGCTAGATGCTTCCCAAACTCCCAGGACTCAAAATTACAAGCACTTAAGTAATCTTAATTAGTGAGGCGGTGTGCATGCAGCCAAGAAAGCCAAATGAGACAGGTGGGCACAGGGATGGCAGCGCCACTTTGGGATTTCCCTGCAATGGCTTTAAATCTCCATTTCTACACTTGAGCAGCACTTCGGATTCCATATTCTTGGAATTGTCCACGGTGCGAGTTTTGCCCATGGTGGCTGATCCCCATCCCTGGGGCATGCGGGGAAGGGGAGATGCTGCAGGCATTAGTCTGTCTGTGCTCAGCAGCCCATTTTTCCCACTGCTCTTCAAACAACACCAAGCTCTTATTTCCAGTAACTTACGCTTGTCTGTGTGAAGTGACCATTTCCAGAGAAATCCACGTTGCTGTGCTGAGCAGGATCTGCTGGCACAGGGAGAAGGAATGGATGGAACAAAACCTCGTGTTGTGCAAGAGGACCAAAAATGCTGGTTTTGACAAGAAACACAGCCCGGGAAATAGTCGGGAACAGGGGGTGAGTGTGTGGGTTGTTTGTCCATGGAAAAGGCTTACAACCCTTTCCTCTGCCACAGATGGGATCTTCATCCCTCCTTGAAGGCAGGTAGCTGCTGAGGTCCGTGGCAACGGCATATCCGAGCCGTTCCCATTCAGAGCTGGTGGCGGTGATTTCCATCCTTCTCCTCTGTCTAGTAATCCTATCAGACATCCAGGACACGGGTCTCCTTGGAAAAGTTTTGGTTCTCTGTGCCCAGTGTGGAATTGAGCTAAAAGGAACAACCACCAACCACAGCGCGGGGTTGGTTCGGATTTCGCAGCCTGTGGAAGGGAGACTGGGCACATTTCCCACATGTCCCACACGGGACACTTGGCATCACCTGCAGCTTTCAGATCTGTGGCCAACACTTTGCCAAAAGCCCCACTGAGCCACAAAGAGCTGCTGCTGACAGCACGTGTCTGACAAGCAGCTGCAAATACCCCCTTTCTCCGTGTGCATGGGGAAGAAAACCCAGCTGGGTGAAGAAGTTTTGCTGCGAGGAGGGAGGGCCCTGTGATCCTTCCTTCAGAGGAGCCAACCTGCAGCGGGTGCCCCCAAGGAAACTCGAGGGCAGCCTGAGCAGGAGGAGACGCTCTGCAGGTCACACTGCCGGGGCTGATGCCGCTCTGGGAACACAGCTGGGTGGAAAATGATACCTGGAAGGATGGGACGCTGCACCTGAAACAGAACCACTCCACAGGCAGGAGGTGCACAACTCTAGGGGTGCTCAGAACACCCTCCTCTCATGCATGCCTGGGCACTGGCACATGTGCAGCCCTTCCAGATGGATTCCCTGCCGCCTCCGGTTCTTTTCCAGACTTCCAGCCCTTGTGTCTGGCCCCACTTTGGCACAGCCAAGCCAGTCCATGCCCAGAGCACAGGGGAAAGCTTCTTTCTCTGCCAGTCCCAGACAGACTCCAGCTGAGCAAACACAGGTGCTGCTCTTCACACTTGCCAGCTGCCCCGTTCTGGGGCACAAGCTCTCTCACTGACTCTAGGGCTTCATTTGCACTAGCTGCCCTTTTGTTTCCCTCGTCCCAAAGCCTCAGGCTGCAGCTGCTGCTCTGGAACTGGCATCACTTGCACCTGAAGGTGCTGGAATTGGCTGGCAGCCCGGGAGTTCCCCCTGATTTTTGTGCCCTACATGCCTGCTCAGAGCAGGTCCAGCAGCACAGAGGCAATGCCCTCACCCCCAAATCCCGCAGTGAAAGGCAGCAGCAGGCAGAGGCGGTGGCCAGACAAGAGACTGATGCTTCGGGGCTTGGCAAGGCCCTGGGAAAAGAGGCAGGAGCTTGGAGCAGGGTGGCTTGTTTCCCCTCCCAGCTACCCAGGCACAGCCCATCGTGCTGCTTTCCCTCCTGCCACTATCCTGCTCACCCAGGAAAGCTGCCTGCAGCCTGATTATCTCTGTCTCAGCCTCACCCAGGACAGGAGTGGCCCCAAACACAGCTTCATGGCCCTTACAGTCAGTGTGTCCCCAGGGATGCAGGCAGCTTGTTTTGGGGATCACAGCCTGTGCAAAGCCCTAAACTTCCTCCTTCTTTCCTGCCCACTGCCCCCATGACAGCAAAGAGTACTGGTCACTGGTAGTATATTTATATATCAATACACATAAAAACAAAACAACCCCCAAAAAAGGAACAACAACAAAAAGGTTTCTCTGAACAAGAGCAAAATAGGTACATTTACAAATACTTCTGGTTCTGGCTTGGATCAAGTTAATGTTAAATAAAAAAAAATAAAATTAAACAAACAAACAAAAAAACCCAAAAAAGAACTACAAAACAAAAACTAACCCCTCCCCCCAAGATTATAAAAAAATAAGAATATACACATTCAAAGATCTTATTACAGTATAAAGTTGGGGAGGCCCAGGTGGTGGTGGGGGCTGGGGCTAAGGCTCTTTGCCTCTCCAGGGCTTGGGGTTTATTCTTGCTCAGCACTTTCCCGGCCTGTGACTCAATGCAGGGCTGGGCCTGTGGGTTCCCGGTGGCGGCTTGGGAAAGCCAGGCAACCTGGTGAGCCAGCTGGTCCCTGTGTCCCCATCACCTCGTACCGAGTGACTCCTGTGGCGGTGTCCCAAGGGGCAGGGAATGCCTGTGAGCTTCACACTTCACATCCCTCCGACAACCCAAATCCTCCACACCCTCCTGGGAGCAGAGCTGCTGTCTCCACAGGAAAGGTGAGACAAGGAAAAGGGGGAGACACCACCAAGCATCCTCGTGCCTCCAGTGGGACAGGCATGAGAGTGAGTACCCATGTCCCAGTGCTGCCCATGAGGGGAAAAGAGGGGAAGGGGGAAGATAAGACAGAGCCAGGACCAAACTCACCGCTCCAGGGATCACAGCAGTGAGGTGGCAGACAGCGAGAATCCTTAGGAGCTGCTAAAGGGGAGCTTGTATATATGTATCTATATAATAGGCGGGGGAGCAGAGCCGGGGGTATATTATATACACACATACATACAGACACACAGAGGGAGCAGCAGGTGAGACCAGAGCACACACCTCTCCCTCAGCCCCAGGAGTGGGAATACATTTCCTAGGACTTCGCAAAGCCCCTCTCTAGGTACAGCGTTAGGTGGTCCCAACAACAACAAAATAATAAAATAAAAAAACATCCCAACTTGAAGAGACAGACAAACCACCTCCACAACCAACCAAACCCAACCGAAACACAACGGGGAGGAGCAAGAGCCCCTTCCCGTGCCGGTGAGTGGCAGCTACTGTTTGGGTTGAATAAGGCACAGTTCCATAGCAGTGCTAACAGCCGAGGTGCTCCAGCACCGCCACCCCAACAGCTCAGCTGAGTCCCGGCAGGCACCAAGGCAGCTCGGGCAGCCCCCGGAGGATGGGAAGGGGGTGTCTGCAGGGAGGCGGGGGATCTCAGTGCCCTGGCGAGCTCTTCTCCTGGGCAGCCCGGCTGTGGTTGGCGAGCAGCAGGCCCTCACGCTGGGCGTGCTCGAGGATGGCAGTGTAGCAGAAGTAATACTGCTCGGGGGTCTGGATGCTGAAGGCACGCTGGGTCCGCATGCGTAGCACCGTCTGGTAGATGTTCAGAGTACCCACGTCCTGCAGCTCCGACAGGCAGATGTCCAGTGCACAAAAGGTACCTGGGAACAACCATGGGATGGCATCAGCCACCAAATCGCATCGTCACTGCCCCTTGCGAGAACTGGAGTGGTGGTTCTCAGCCCCCCACCGATCCCACACAGGCATCTGGAGAACTCTCCCGGGTCCGATGGCTGTGGTAAATCCTGAGGATGTGCATCCCAGGTCAACCAGCTTGCAAACATGCTGTGGATCCCCGGGATGGAGATGTCCCAGGGAAGCTGAACTTGTTATCTCACCACCCCCACGACCTCCACTGCACCCGTTACCTGTCCTGCCGATGCCAGCGCTGCAGTGGACCACGACCGGTGGTCCCCTAGGGTGACCCTTGAAGCGAGGTCCCAGGGTACTGACAGCCACCCTCTGCTGCTGCTTCACAGCCCCCAGAAAGTCAATGAGCGTGGCGGCGGAGGAGGGAACACCATAATCTGGCCAGCTCAGGTACTGGAAGTGGGACACCAGCCGCCGCTCCCTGGTCTGGGGAAAGCAGGGGAATTAGACCCTCTCCCCTCCTTGGACCCACTGTGCCCCCCTGCTGTCCCCCCCAGGGCAGCTGTGGCCACGCACCTCTGAGCTGTGGATCTCCAGAATGGTTTTCTTGTAATGGCTGAGGTTCTCCACGCCCAGGTTGGTGATGGTCAGGGTCCCGAAACACACCTGGAAATCCTTCTCCAGGGGCCAGTACTGGCCACACTTCCTCCTGCCTCCCTCCTCTAGCCTGAGAGCAGGACAAAGACAAACTGTTTATGTCCTTCTTGCCCTTGCCTTGCCACTCAGCCTTGGTTCTTCAGGAATCCCGCAGGGACCAAACAGTCTGAACTTGATGCGATGCCCCCCACTGTGGGGCTCTGGCTGGCAACATGGCTGCAGGGTCACTGCACAGAGTCCAGCACTGCTCATCCCGCACCAAAAATGCTCATTTTGCACAGAAAAAGAGGTCTCTGTCCCTCCATGAGCACTCACCGGGTTGTCATTACTATCACCAGGACGTTCTGCTCCCACACCATGCGCCAGAAGTCACCATAGGTGTTTTCCAGAGGCCCTGCGGGGACAACCCACACTTCAGCCCAAAACCTAATGGATTTGGGCAAACCCCTTTGCCCAGCTGCTCCACCAGCACTCCCACCACCCCCACAGGGAATGACAGTCCCTTCCTGTTGGGACTGACCCAGCTGTGGCTCCACCTGCCCTGCCTGGAACTGCCACTGATTGCCCCCCCCCAGCACTGAATTCCTACAGCTCAGCACTGATCCCCTGTCTCCTCTCATCCCTGGGCAGAAAGGGCAAATCCAGGGCTGGGACAGGGGCAGGAGGGAGGGTGCTGCTATCATGGACGGAGGAGGATGGATCCTCTCCCTCTCTCCCACGAGAAACTCCACTCCCTCCTGGCTGGAGACTGGGAAGGAAATAAATATATCCAGGGAGGAGTAAATATATCCAGAGAGAAGGGGGACCTGCTGGGCAGTGTCCTTCTCCTGGAACGTCCCCCAGCATGGCTGATGGCTGCCACTGGGCAGGGAGGTGAAGCCCAGAGCTGCATCAGGAGCAGAACAACCTCTCAGATTCTCGAGCCATACCCTGAGTGCCAATGTAAGCGTTCCTCTGCTTGTAGCCATCCATGAAGCTTGCGTTGATGTAGTCAGTCAGCTGCAGGGAGAGAAAGCATGGATGAGATAAGGCTTCCAGAACCCTGTGTCCAGGACGGCTGCTTCAGCTTCCCGCAGGACTGTGAGTTTCCATCCCAGGCTGCCTCACCTCTGGGCGACTGTACGGCTTCGCCAGCTTGACACGGGTTTGGTCCAGGCAGGGCACGTCCCCATACCGGTTCTTCTCCTGGTTGTAGGGTGCCCTGGGAGGGAGGTGGAGAGGGAAGCAGGCATGTTTTCCAGGCAGGGAAGGCAAAGGCAGCATGCCCTCCCTCTGCACAAATCTCTGGAGCCTGTAGCCTAGGCTCTGCTGCCATCACCTGGCCAAAGCCTCAGGAGGTGGAGTCCCTGCCGGGTCCTGGTCTTTGCTGTTCCCTGCGGCTCCCTCCTACCCCGGGTGACTGCAGGACCCACAAAGGGGGCTCACACCATCCCTAGGCCGGGATTCCCTATTGCTAACCCGAAGTACCATACCCTAAAGAGGCTGATGGACCACCATCCAGCAGCAGAAGTGTGGGGATGGGGGCACTCAGTTTTTTGGGGCGAGAGGGGCCCCTGACTCCTTTCCCCCAACTCACAAAGAGCAGACAAAAGTGCCGGCCGGGCTCCTGCGCCGAATATCTTCATACTCTTCGTAGATGCCCCGTTTCTGCTTGTGACTGACATGATCCAGTAGCTCCTGGAGGGTCATGGACTTGGGCCCAGGGACGTGGACGGAACCATTATCTTTGGGGGCCGCCAGCGGCACCAGGATGAGCTCGTCCAGGGGGTCAGGGTGCCCGTTCTGCTGGGGCAGGAACCGGCAGTTCCAGCTCAGAGGGTCCAGTTTGAGGGACCCCCCGAGGTATTCGGGGAGGCATTCCCGGGGCAGGTGTTCCTTCAGCTCCGACATCTTCACCATCTGAACCTGTGTGAGGAAAAGGAAAGGCAGGGGTGACTCCAAGAAAGTTGGAGAGGATTCCGGGTTTCGGGACAGGGATGCCAAAGGTCTGGTGCTCAGCGGCTTCCAGCAGATGGGGCTGAGCGGCACAAGCTGCTTCCACCATCCTGTCCCAAAGGAAAAGCAGCCTCAGCCCTCCCTTGCCGAGGGTCCTGTGCTGGGAGGGTCCTCACTCACCCGCTCCCGCAGCTTCTCCTTCAGCAGCAGGCTGATGATGGAGTAGGGCACACGGAACCACATGGGTGCTCCCACGATGAAAACTTTCTTGAGCCGAGCTGGGAAGGCACCCTGCAGGCAGGAGGAGGGGGTCAGATCCACTCTGTTGTGGCAGGGGACACGTCCCGGCAGAGGTGACAAGCAGCAAAAGGACCCCGTGGTGGCAACGCCACACCCAAAGCGCGCCTTGCACGCTCATGGTTGTGCTTGTTTTTATGTGCCAAATTCCTTGGAATTAGGTAGGCAGAGGGTTTGTCTCCGCAGGGGAGAGGTGAGGACCAGGAACCGGGATTGTGCAGAGAACACACTTCGGCCAGCATTTACTGTTATTGTTCTTTTCCAGAGAAGGCACCAAATGCCAGGATGATTAAAAAATAATTTGCATCTGTTTTCCCAAAAGCGCTGCCAGCAGCTGTGAGAGGAATCTGGCCCGGGGACAGCTGATCTCTTCTGCCCGTGGGACACCACAGCCTCAGCCGGGTCCAGCCTGGCAGGCTCCCAGTGCCTTCCTGAGGTCCTGCGGGGCTGGAGCCTGTGCTCCTCAGCCAAGACGTGGTCAGCATGGTCTGGGGTGAAAATTGATGTCAAAACCACAGGTCTTCAGGTTCTCAGTGAGCAAGCGGCCCATGCACTGTGTCTGCACACAGGGTCACCCCGGACATCACCTTAAGCAGGTTGAGGATCTTCTTGCTGAGATCCAGCTCAAAGTTGGTGTACTGTGACCCCGCCATGTCATAGATGAACACCAGCCCATTCCTTTGCGTCTCAAAGCTGAGAGAGAGGAAAGAGCAACATCAACCCCACAACATGCAAACACCTGACTCCTGCAGCAGCAGCTTTGCCCCACACTGACCCCTAAAAATCCCTTTCTGTGCTTTCAGAAGGACTCACGGACCCAAACCTCACTTCTGCACTTCCAGCTGCTCCACCACACCTCTTTCTACAACCTTCATTTAAGCCTAGCTCATACCTTAAGCCTGTCTAAGTGTTATCACCCATGATGGGTAAGGTCAAAAACAGAAAAGAGCCCAGCAGGGGGGATTTGGGGAATGTCCCGGCTTTATATTTTTGTCAGGACTCACATTACGCCTGGCTGATGGCAGGGCTGCCTCCTCCCAGCCAAAGCCTCCAGGAATTTGGGGCTTTCCTAAACTGAACCCAGGGCGTAGACAGGGCAAGGCTGCAAAAGGGCCTGGGTTCAGGGTACGGGGGATTTTGTTTCCCGGCTGAACGCCTCCATGGGGAAGAGGGGCTGGAGTTCAAACCAGGGAATTTCAAGCCACAGGGAGCAGTGACCACCCTGGGAGAGAAGGGACTCCCCAGGGACCCACCAGTGTGAGACAGGGTACCTCGGCAGAGGCGGGCTCACCTCTCCACGGCTTGGTCGAGCAGGTAGAAGAGTGCCTGGAGCACCACGTGCTGCACACTCTTGCTGGGGTGGTGCAGCTTGGCTGTGAACAGGGCGATAGAGGCTCCCGAGGGGTCCCGCACACTCTGCCGAGGAAACAGGGTCAGGCTTCTGCAGCACCCACGCAGAGTGGAGCAAGGATGAGCCACCCAGTTGGGATAATTTGGGGGGGTACACCCCACCTACCAGAATGGTGAACTTCCCGCTGAGCAGCTCCGAGCGCAGCGGCTCCTCGTGTGGCTTCAGCTTCACAATTCCCTCCTTCAGCCGTGTCTCCTGTGGGCAGGGAGCCGGCATGGCAGGGGGCACGGGCACCCCAGCTGTCTGCCCACCACCACGGCCCCACGGGGCACCCAGCCCTCCAAGGGAACCTCTGCTCCATGAGCCCATTTTCCAGCACGCACCCCAGCATGGGGAGGAGCAGCCTTGCAAAACCAGGCTGGGAAGGACATATGTGGATCTAAATCCTTAATATACGGGGAGACGCCCTATGGGCAGCACACACGGGTCAGGAGGGCACCTTGGAGGGGATTGGGATCAGTGAGATCTCCATGGTGACCTGCCTTGGCTGAAAAAGGATTTTCCAGCTGGATAAAACTT
>JAYRBT010000018.1:20740719-20757868 GCA_036023395.1 Myiotriccus ornatus | reverse complement strand
CCGGGCGCCAGACGACAGCTCTGCTCTCCGTTTGCAGGCCAAAACCAACAGCTGGATCATTTTTCCCCGAGCAGTGCAATAAATAGCGGAAGGGAAAGAAGAAACCTGCAGAGCTCCTGCCCTGAAAGATCAGCGACTCCCGGGTGGCTTTAAATTGTCAAAGGCAAACAATTCCAGCCTGCTGTCGGCACAGAGCAGCATCCTCTGGATGCTCTCATCCCACTCTGCAGAAAAGCCAGCGGGTTTCTGAATAAGGCAGCCCACTTTACTGGATTAGGGTTATTTTAAATAATACATTTGGAAAGTAATTAGTCCAAGTGCATGATGCCAAGGAGTCCCGATTCCTAACAGCTCTTTTAACTGGCGTATGCCAATAAAATTCTTAATGTTTCCCAGGAGAGAACTTCTCCAGCAATCAATGACAGTTAAGGGTACTCAGGACTTTGAAGGTTTAGGCTTAAGTCTTGTGCTACTTTTTCCACACTCTGCAGTGCTGCAGCTGTTTGACATTTCCCCCACTTTCCTGCCATGCTCAGGGATTCTCATTCCCCCTCTTCCTGTGCTTCCCAGGGTGTGCTCTGTGAGACTGGATCTTGTTGTCAGGCTGACTAACACTGAAGGTGGTGCTCCTCTTAGCTCAGCTTCACAAGCTCTTAAAAAGCCATTTGGCTATGAAGAAGAGTGGCTGAGTGGGCAGAAGAGAGGAGAACAAAAGCCCATCTCGGGATGAATCGCTCCCAGGCCCCTCCCCAAGCCTACAGCCCCCAGAACACACAGCCCGGGTGAGCACAGCACAGAGCAGCACATATCCATTTCTGCTCCATGGATGCTAACTTGTGGCAGAGATGGTAAAGCTTCTGGTACTACTCTGTCCACAGTTTTCAGTCACTGAAAATTTTCAGTCATCTTGCAAAATAATCCCAGAAAAAGGGGGATTCCTCTGCTAGGAAAACATAAAACCAGAACAGTAAACATCATGATGAGCTTGTGTAACCCCTCTGGATATCTAAAGTGCAAAGCTTTTCCCTTCCCCTGCCTCTTGGGAAAAGCCAGATTCTGCAGCACCCCAGCATATCCAGCCCATTCCTGTGGATGCGTGGCACTTGATGAGCAACAGGGATACTCCAGAACCCACAGGAATGTTTTGGTAAAGATCAGAGCCTGGAAACGCCTTCCAGACTGCTCCAAATATCTTCCCCAAGATGGAGAACTCAAAGGAGTTCAGTCTGGTGAAGTTAGGTCATATTCTCCCTTCCCTGATTTAAGTGACTCCCATATTCCTTCCCGTTTATTTAATTTGTTGGCTGGGTCCCTGTCCTGAGTCACTGCAGTGACAGCAGCCACATGAGAACAAGGGCTGACGCTGTCCCTGAACGACAGAACCCGAGGAGAGACTGGCCTGGCAGGGTTTCACACTCCACAGCCACACTTTCCAGATTTTAGATGCTTAACAGTCCTCCCATTCCTTCACACCAGGGTTTCTTAGAGGCTTTGGCTCCCCTGCCTTTGTGGAAACCTGAGCGTGGTTTTACTTAGATCTGTGAGAAGGACAGTAGCTCTTAAAATCCACTCCAAAAACCACTTTAAATTCAGAGCCAGTCAACTGATCCAAAGTCCACTGAACTCAGGGGAATAAAATTCTGCTGAATAGAGCGGGTCAGGCCCTAACTCTGAGGTTATAGATTAACTCTGAAGACCCAAATCTGAAAGCACTGACCGCCTCTGCTGCCACCACACACATGAGATTCCTGTCAGGATCACCAGATGCTGGGCCCAAGCCTAAGACCACCTCTGTGGTGGTCACTATCCATAGCCAGGATGTATTTGGCCTTCTGCAAAGTTTACTCTGTTCTGTGCTGGTGGTGGAAGCTGCTTTGGGGGATTTTTGGACTCCCTCTTGTGGCACACCAGAGAAACCCACAGCTCCCTTCATCCTGGAAGCAGCACCATGGTTCCAGTGGGGTTAAGGCTGCATTGAGCCAATTACACCAGATTTCACTTCGTGGGGTTACACCCCAATGTATCAGAAGACCTGGGGGGGCAAATCACAGCTGGATTACACATCTCGAGTCTGTTCAGCTCCATCTCCTGCTCCAGAGTTTCACAATGGCCTCTTTTGTAGCCCAAAAGTTTCCCACTCTGACCACAGGGAGGCAACACTCCTCAGCCTTTCCTCTTGGGACCAGATGCCTCAGGAAGGAATGAAGCTTTTACTCAGGAAAGACAGGAATGACTGTTTCTACAGAGGCACTCAGAGGTTTGTCATTCAGCAAGTCAGTTGTAGGAAAGCTGGGATGCCTACCCTGATCCATGCTCAGAGTGGGGTCTGGCAAGACCAGGGAGGGGCTGGGACTTTCCAGCTCACTCTGATGGCTATCCTGGCTTTGACAAGCAAAGTCAGCCCTCACAGACAAATTAGTGTCCCTTAATTTAAACCTGCACTTACATTAATGGCAAACAGCCATTTGGGGACAGCACAAGAGGCACTATCACATCAGTATGGCTTTTGGCTTTGCAGGACAAGAAACCTCTGTGGAGGCTGTTCCTAGTGTAGAGCCGAGACTGGGCGCTCCCAGGAACTGCAGCAGACACTGAAGGAGCTTCTGGTTTCCAGATGTTGTCACTGGGCTGGAATGCCACTGCCTCCTCCATCCTCTTCCCCTCCAGTGATAAATCAGCCAGGGCTGGCAAAAGCAGCCAGAGCTGATTCCGTGAGGGCCTGTGACTCATGGCTCACAACCACATGGAGCTGAGCAAGGTGGCACGTGGATTTGCCTGTCTTGTCCTTCCCCAAAGGTCAGAGTAGCACAACAGCTTTGTCAGGTGAGGGTTAGGGTGGATACTAGGAACAGGTTCTTCCCCCAGAGGGTGGTCGGGCAATGGAACAGACTCCCCAGGGAAGTGGTCATGGTCCTAAGCTTGCCAGAGCTCAGGAACCCTTTGGACAATGCTCTCAGGCACATGGTGTGATTGTTGGGGCTGTCCTGTGCAGGGCCAGGAGTTGGACTTTGATGCTACTATTGGATCCCTTTCAACTCAGGATACTGTATGATTCTATGATTCTACTTCTAAAGATGATGAAGCAAACACAGGTGTCCTGTTCAGCCATTTCTGTCACAGCCATCCTCCCTCAGCTCCAGGACACCTTAGGCACCCACTCTGAACACCCAAACGCCTCAGAAACCATTGGGATCTTACCATCATCCTTCTCCTTCCTTCCCAGAAAACAGCCAGGTACCTTGGACGTAGAATATGGAAGCAGCCAGACTAAGGAAACCCATGCAAGCCCACACAGAGCCGTGGGCAGTGCCAACTTTGGCCCTAAAGAGGTCAGCTGTCCATCACACCGCTATGTGAACGTGAGTTGTGGTGCTTCTGGAGGCAGCCTGAGCGTCCATATCAACACTCTCATCCCAAAAGGTTTTTTCAGACCCAACCAACTGCAGCAAGGGCAGCACAAACACATGGAATGCACTGGTTTAACTCTTGGTTATCTGTGTGGTTGGATGAGGCCAGTACCTGTTGACAAGGCAACAGATCAACCACGGGCATAAAGGCATCCATCCCACACACAGGGAAACAGGAGCGCAGCTCAGCAAGCTTCCTGCAGCTTCGGCAGAGCAAATTCCCAAGCAGAGGGGAGGCACCTCTCTCCCAGCACTGGCAGAGGCACGGCAGGGCTGTCACTAAGGCTGAGGTCCAGGCTCCCACCTGGGTGTTCTCACCTCAAAGGGGAAGTCCGTAGCCAGCAGCTCACACAGGCTGTCCGAGGAGCAAGGGAAGTTCTGCAGGCCCACAAATTTGTACTGGAAGAGTAAGAGAGGGTAAGAGAGGTAACTGTGTGGCCTAAAGGCAAACAAGGTGCTGAGTCCAGCACTGGTGTGGAGGCAGCTAGGAAGGAAGGATTCCCCCAGTGCAGGATCCAGCATGAAAGGGAAAGGGTGAGGAACAGCTCCCACATTTTCCTGATACCTTTTTTCCCAAGCACCCAAAATTGCACGAAGGACCTTCCAGGAGAGCTGACCCTGTGATGTTCTTTTAACCAAAACAGAAAATTATGACCTCCAGGCAGGATGCAAAGCAGACAGACACCTGTTCCAGGCCGCTGGCTCAGCCAAGCCAATCTTTCAACCCAGGAAATGAAAGCTGAAATGACCCCCCTTCATTAGGTAGCTATCTTCTGGATATTCCTGTTGGGAGTCAGAACGGGATGTTTTCCAAACGCAGACACCTTCACTACAGCCGGCCCCATTTATCACTGAGATGCTCAACTCACAGGACCTGCTCTGCTTGGCTGTGCTTGAGCAGTGAAATCCCTCATGTCTGTACCCAAAAATCACGTTCCAAGCTGCTGTGGGTTCCAGGTCTGACCTCCATTTGTAAGTCTTCAAAGGAAGACTTTTTATCCTGGCTCGGCAGGGATTCCGGGTGGCAATCTGGCATTCATCTGAACAATTTCAATGATCAGTTTAAGCAGAGGGAAGGCTTAAAGCTTCACAAACCCACAAGACTGCAAGAATAAGCTCACAGTCAGGCTGCCAACCAACACTGCCCCTGCAGAAACCGCACTGGTTTTCCATTCCATTTCAAAGGAAAGCTAAAAACAGCATGGAAGTTAGCTGATACCCTGCAGCGTGATATCCCTCAGCACTTCAGATGGGGGAAATAAACCCCACTGCACTCATTTACAATATTCAGTGGTTCCATTTACATCCTGACCACGGCATCCCATTTCATCAGATGTACACTTTGAAGCCTGATCCATGAGGAGAAAGAAAAAAAGAAAGAAAGCTTCCGCTTGTGAAAGAAACTGCTGAAGCCTGCTGAACAGGAGAGCTTACCCCTCAGCCTCCTTCTCAGTACAAAAGGACTTACCGGATTAATCCTGCTTGTCTCTCCCAGCCCTGTCTCCTCTTGGATCTTTGAGGACAGCCAGAAGAATCTGAAGTCCGTCTGTGAAAGGACACAGAGAGTTAGTGACCATTCAACCATTCACCACACATCACCCATCAGCACCTGCTCAGTGTCTTCACTCCTCTGCATTCACCTGGGAGATTTACAAAATCGACTCCACCTACAGAACCAGCACCCCAAACCCTGCTAGTCCCCCACAAAACACGTACACAGTTACTCCAGCAGCCCAAAAGCTGTAAAGACGTCTGTGTTTGGGAGAAATATCCACATTTTGCAGAGTGAGCTACACACAGTGCTGGAGCGCAGCATCTCAGGGAACAACAGGGAGGGCAGGGATTCAGTACCTGACAGTCATAAACAGGGTGTCCTCTCCAGCACATCACATCCAGGATATAGTAGGTTCGCTGGGCCTCACTGTAGATACAGTCCAGGATGGTGTACACTGCACACACAAACACAGGGAGGTCCAGACCTGCTCCAGACTCTGCCTAACCCAGCTGGCAAACGCCAGGTCAGAGCTCTCCAGCGTTAATCCTGCCCAGATGTAAGGCTGCTGGGCACAGAGGGACCCCCTTCTGTTAACTGAAACTGTGACCACAGAAGGCCTTGAGCTTGAGGAGTCCCATGAGGCTACAAAGGGACCAGCCAGAGGCACAGCAGGCAAGGGCATGTTTCAGAAAATGGCATTTGCCAGACAATAAACCTCTTTTTTTCAAGGCCAAAAAAAATGAACTCCAAGAGGTAGTAAGGAAGATGACAGCATACACAGGTCTCTTTCAGAGGACAGAGAGGATGCTGGGGTTTAAGAGTGTCAGTCAATCAGGCTAACTAAAAGATGAGACAGGCAATGGTTTTAAACAGGAAAAAGGCAGTTTTAGATTAGATGTCAGGAAGAAATTCTTCCCTGTGAGGGTAGTGAGGCCCTGGCACAGGTTGCCCAGAGAAGCTGTGGCTGCCCCGTCCCTGGAAGCATCCAAGGCCAGGTTGGATGGGGTTTGGAGCAACCTGGTCTAGTAGAAGGTGTCCCTGCCCATGGCAGGGGGGTAGAACAAGATGACCTTTAAGGTCCCTTCCAAATCCAAACCATTCTGGGACTCCATGTGCTTATCTAGCATAAGGCTATTTGTCCACATCTAGTTATCTGCAGAGATACAGAAACAGGCCCGAAGTTGACTACCTATCAGCACGAGAAAGGGCACAGCTCTGGGGCTCAGGGGAGCTGGAGGACCAGCACTGAGCCTGCCAGCACACACATTCCCAGGGAGAAGCAGGCAGCTCTCCTCTCTCTATCCTAAACATCTCCTCACACCTGTACCTTTCTCGCTGGTTGAGTTGTGCCGGTTCCCCCCTGGCAGCAGGGATGGGAACCTGTTGACACAGAAGCCACTTTTGGTGTAAGCTGCTGTTGTGCCCTGTGAGGAAAGAGGAGAGAAATAACCCAGTCAAGCCAGCTTTATGTTGGCTGGAAACATAAAACAGGTCCTTTAGCAGCTGGTGAGACCTCCCACTTCTGCTACCACTTACCCTGGAGGCCACGATGAGTGCCCTTTTCCCAACAGGACACACCACCACAACCCACTCCTGCTCCAGATCCGAGGGTACATCCACCAGCCACTCTGACAGCATCAGCTACAGAGAAACCAGGAAAAAGAATAAGTAACAACTCTTCTGAAATTATGGACAACAAACAACTCAAGAATAGAGCAAGGAGGTTTTGACTTGGCTTCAACAGCTACAATAGGCGTTTTAGAGGCAGCTGGCATTGCCTGTCACCCCCAAAAGGGTTCCCCCCTCTCTCTCTAATCAACCCCAACCTGCATAACACACTCTTCAAGTCTTTCTTTTGCTCCCCAGCTGCTGACTGAGCTTCAGACTGCAGAACAGGGCTCACAGTCCTCGCTTGGCCACCTAACACCTTGGTCCCCACTCCAGCACTTTATTTTTAAAAACGTGAAAGACCTTAGAGATTCCAAGATGTTAGAAGTAAAGAGTCCAAAGAAGCTGACCTCAAAGATTGCCCAAGTGGCTGCATGTCTTTTAGGACCAATACAGCACCCAGGCTGATAAAACCCAGCTGAGTTTTCCTTTCCTTCCTCGTGTCCCAAACATGGGGAAAGATAGAAATCTTTAGCTGAGTGCTGCCTAACGGGGTACTAATGCTGTTAGCTGAGCTGAAATCTCCCAAAGTGGGGAATGTGGCGGTGGAGGGTTAATGGCTGGACTCAGTGACCTTCGAGATCTTTTCCAGCCTAAATGATTCTAAAGCACACAGGCAGCCCATCTCCACCTGTTTTCCATTTGAACTCAGCATGTTTCAGAGGCAAACTGAAGCACGGTTTCTCTCTGAGCAGCAAGCCAGGCAGGACACATTCTCCTCAGCCCCAAAACGGCCATCACCACGGCCTCAAACCACCCCACATCCCTCACCCCGGCCCTGCTTCACATCCACATCCCGGCGCGGGGACACAGGTGGCTCCTCACCTGATTGGCGTAGCGCTTGGGCAACTTTTTGCCAGCATCCACGTCCATCTCCTCCTCCTCCGCATCTTCCCCCTCCTTCTCCTCGCCCTCGCTCTCCATCCCTGCCCAGTCGTCCTCCGCCAGCCTCCTGGCATGGTTCACGTAGTCCAGCCGCTTCCTGGGATGGGGGGCGAGGAAACATCTCAGCGGGGGAGGCAGCTCACCCACCGCACCCCACGCCCAAACCGGGCCGCCTCCCCACACGCGGCCCTAGGGCGGCCTAACGCGGCCCGCCCGCCCCCCGCGCCCCCACCCCCGGCGGCGCCCGCTCCCGCTCTCACTCTCTCTGGATGCGGAGGAGGCGCTGCCGGCGCTCGACCTGCCCGGGGCCGCCGCGGGGCTTGTAGGCGGCCAGGCGGGGGTGCGGCGCGGCCGGGCTGCAGGGCCCCGCCAGCCCCACGCCCGCCGCCAGCGCCGCGCTCAGCTCCTCCATGGCAACACCCGCGCCCCGCCGCCTTCCGCCCGGGCCGCGCCCGCAGCGCCCCCGCGCGGCGCGGAGGCCCCGGCCCCTCCGGCCCCGTGCCTCAGTTTCCCCCCTTGGCCCGGGGACTGGGAAGGGACGCTGCGGGCCGTGGCCGGGCACGGGCGAGGGGGATATCCCGGCAGGCACGCAGGAGCAGCCGGCGCCACCGCGGGCGAGGATTCGCGCCGCCGGGACCGGCTGCCTGCAGAGGGCAGCGTGCGGCTGGCCAGGCCGAGCCGGGCCGGGCCGGGCTGCTCCTCGCTGCGAGCCGGGCGGCGGAGCGGGGAGCGCCGCGCTGCCCTGCGTCACGGGAGGCTGGCGGCTGGCTCCGCCACCCCCTCCGGCAACGGGACCGGCACCGCCGGCGGGACCGGCAGCGGCACCGGCAGCGGGACCAGCCGCGGCAGCGGCACCGGCAGCGGGACCAGCCCCGGCAGCGGCACCGGCAGCGGGACCAGCCGCGGCACCGGCTCCGCCATCCCCACAGGCAACGGGACCAGCCCCGGCACCATCACCCCCACCGGCACCGACGCCGGCATCAGCACCGGCACCGGCCCCTCCGCCGTCCCCTCCACCTCCGTCCTGCGTGAGATTTACGGATTTCAGGGAAAAAAAAAAAAAAAACAAACCCCAGCAGCCGCCGGGAAAGTCGGCCCGGAGAGGAAATCCCGGGATCACCGGGAGGCTGGGCAGGGTTTGGGGTCGTTCCCGACGATTTCCCAGCACCCACCGTCAGGCAGCTGCTGGCAAGGGAAAATTTGGGGTGTTTCATCCACAGGACCCCCGAGAAAAGTCGCTTTGGATATATTTCCTCGCTGGCAGCCAGAGGTTTTCCTCACGGAAAGTGAAACCTCGGGATCAGCGTCCGAGGGAGATAAACCCTGCGTGGACATGGCAGAGCCCGGCTCTTGGGCCGGCCGGGGTTCACATCCCGGAGGAGCCACGGAAACGCCGCTCGCCTGACCAGGAATCTTGTTTTTTATCCAGGGAATGTCGTTTTTAACCGGGGAATGTTGTTTATAACCGGGGAATGTTGTTTTTAACAGGGGTGCCGGGATCGGGGGGGTCACTTGGACATACGGAACTTGGCGTCACCTCGTGAGGGATTTCTTCTTCACCGTTTTTTTTTTTTTTTATTTTTATTTCTCTGGGATACCGGCCAAGCCATTTCCCACAGCGCGTGGTGGTGATCCCGGAGCCGAGCGAGCCTGTGGTATTGCCTGGGGCGGGAGGGGGGATTGTTTTGGCTGGGGGGATTGCGTTCCGCTGTCCCCCCTTCCTCTTCCCGACCCGGGACCGGCCATGGCGTTGAAAGCCAGAGCGCTTTACAACTTCCAGAGCGAAAACAAAGAGGAGATCAGCATCCAGGAGAACGAGGAGCTCGTCATCTTCAGTGAGAACTCCCTGGACGGGTGGTTACAGGGCCAAAACAGCCGCGGGGAGACCGGCCTCTTCCCTGCTTCCTACGTCGAGATCCTCCGCTCCCGGTCGGGCTCCAACTACACGGACTACTCCAGCAGCCCGGCCGGCTCCCCCGGGCACGACTCCTCCTTCTACTCAGCATCCCCCAATCCCGGCATCTCCTACCAGGGCAGTTTTGAGGACGACGATGATGATGATTGGGATGACTGGGACGATGCGTGCACGGTGGTGGAGGAGCCCCAGAGTGCCCCGGGTACCAACGGGCACCCCTCACCCAATCTGCAGTACCCGGCGGCCTATGGCCACCATCAACATGCCGGTTACCGGCCCAAGCCGGCGCTGGAGAGGCAGGATAGCATGAGCTCCTCCAAGAGGGGCAGTGTGGTAGGGAGGAACCTCAACCGCTTCTCCTGCTTCGTCCGCTCCGGTGTGGAAGCCTTCATCTTGGGCGACGTGCCCCTGATGTCCAAGATCTCTGAGACGTACTGCATCGAGATGGGCTCCAGAGGCCCCCAGTGGAGGGCGAACCCCCACCCCTTCATCTGCTCCGTGGAGGACCCCACCAAGCAAACCAAGTTCAAGGGCATCAAGAGCTACATCTCCTACAAGCTGACCCCCAGCAACATCAACTCGCCCGTGTACCGGCGGTACAAGCACTTCGACTGGCTCTACAACCGCCTCCTGCACAAGTTCACAGTGATCTCGGTGCCCCACCTGCCCGAGAAACAGGCCACTGGCCGCTTCGAGGAGGACTTCATTGAGAAGCGCAAGCGGCGACTGATCCTCTGGATGGACCACATGACCAGCCACCCCGTCCTCTCCCAGTACGAGGGCTTCCAGCACTTCCTCTGCTGCCGTGACGAGAAGCAGTGGAAGCTGGGCAAGCGGCGGGCGGAGAAGGATGAGATGGTGGGTGCCAGCTTCCTCCTCACCATCCAGATTCCCACGGAGCACCAGGACCTGCAGGACGTGGAGGACCGCGTGGACGCCTTCAAGGCCTTCAGCAAGAAGATGGACGACAGCGTCCTGCAGCTGACCAACGTGGCCTTGGAGCTGGTGCGCAAGCACGTGGGGGGCTTCCGGAAGGAGTTCCAGAAGCTGGGCAATGCCTTCCAAGCCATCAGCCACTCCTTCCACATGGACCCTCCCTACAGCTTGGATGCCCTCAACAATGCCATCTCCCACACAGGCAAGACGTATGAGACCGTGGGGGAGATGTTTGCTGAGCAGCCCAAGAATGACCTGTTCCTCATGCTGGACACGCTTTCCTTGTACCAAGGGCTCCTCTCCAACTTCCCGGACATCATCCACCTCCAGAAAGGTAAGGAGGCCGCCTTCTCCCTGGGAACGGCCCCATGCGAGTGGGAATGGTGTGGGGAGTGGTATGGGGATGCAGTGAGGAAATCCTCTATTGGGCCATGAAAGGAATAGGAAATGAGGATGGGAACGAGAATGGAAACCATTGCCTGTGGCTCCTAGGGAAGCAGTGTGGTCCCCGCTGGCACAGTTCTCCAATCACCCCAGCTGGGAGAGGCTGCTAGGGCTGTTGGGTCCAGGGTCTGCCCCAGTGATGCTGTGGGGTCCATAACTGCTGCTGGTGCTTCCTTTGGGGGGATCATCATGGGTGTCACTCTCTGCAGATCATTAGCAGGAGCCAGCACCACTGCTGGTGGCTCTGTGGTGACCTGCCCGGCACCCCCTGCCACTTGTGCCTCCTCATCCTCCCTCCCTGCCAAGGCAGCGGATGGGTGGCCAGCAGGGATGCTGGAGCTTGCTCCCTCAGGGCTGGGACATGGCTGGATATGGCCTTGAGTGGGTTGGAGGAGCAGAGGGGGCTGTGCAGGCCAGTGGGATGGGGACATGCCCCTGGGGGACGACACACTGAACCTCCTGGGGACAACCAGGGTCACACTTTTCAGGAGTACATCCCTACACCTCCGAGTACAGAAGGAGTGGGTTAGCACCCCTGGGCTGTCGGAGCTCCCTGCATCCCATTTGTCTGAGTTCCCTGGAGTTGTTGGGGTCAGAGGGGGTAGAAGTGTCTGCTGTGCTCTTCCTGGGGTAGGCGGCAGGCAGGGAGGGCTCGGTGTCCCTTTGGACCCAGGCTGACGCAGCTGGGTGTGGGAGCAGGGCCGAAGTCCACACACTCCTCCCAGCCCAGCTGCCCGCAGCAGGGAGGGGACACCCACACCAGCATCCCCAGATTTTGGGGGACAAGTTTTCCCCAGGGTGAAGCCAGGGCCGTCTGTGTCCAAGCATCCAGGGATGTCTGTACATCGCTGCACGCCCCTGGGAGAGGCTGGGAAGGCAAAGGGAGCAGGGAGAATACAATCCTGCCCCAGCAGCTTCTTTGCCTTTCCTCCCAATGTTGTTTACCCCTGGAGAGGGGCTGGATCCCGTCCGGAAGCGAGGCTGCGTGGGCAGAGCGGAAGGCAGGATTTGGCCTCCAACCTTTGCTTCTTCCTCCTCCTCATCCTCTCTGCTGGGAGCAGGGCTAGGGCAGCGGGAGCACCATAACCCCGGGTCTGGTGCTCCCGGCAAGGGAGCAAGGGGCAAGGATAAGGGAAAAAAGCCCAGTGCAGGCCAGATCTTGTTTTTAGTTTTTTAGCCTCTGTGCTAATGAGGGGGAGGAATGCAGGGCTGGAGCCAGGCAGGATTCTTTCGAAACTGAGCTGTAAAAAAACATGGAGAGGGAAAAACTGGTATCAGAGCATCAGCTGCTTCTGGGAGAGGGAAATGGTTTCCCAGACAGCACCACAGGCCCTTCCCTGATCCTGGTTCACTGCCTCCTGGTCTGGGGTCTCCCAGGGCTGCTCCTGACCCCCATTTATGGGATACCATGGAATATCTGGAGGGCAGGCTTCGCTGGGGTGCTTGGCTGTGCTAACACTCCCCCGTGTTTTTAGCTTAGCACCCAAAGCCTTGAGTTGCAGCCCTACAGGAGCCCAGACCCAAAACCAGCTAAACATGAGGCTGTGTGCCCAGAGATGGGATGGAAAAGGAGCTGGGGAGGCCAGAGTCCAGAGAAAAGGCTCCTGGTCTTTCCCTGCCTGGAGGAGAGGGATGGGTTTGATGGGCACAGGGAGATGCAGGTAGATCCCTCCTTTACTCATGTGGGACAGCTCTGTGCCTCTGCTTTGGGTCCAGGCTGGTGCCCCAGCATGGAGGGTGGTGGGATCAACCAGGAAGGGCAGGGAAGGGGGCTGGAGGGTTGCACAGATCCGCCAGCCTCTCATCCTGCTCCCTGCCTCGCCAGGCGCCTTCGCGAAGGTGAAGGAGAGCCAGCGGATGAGCGACGAGGGCAGGATGGACCAGGAGGAGGCTGACGGGATCCGCAAGCGCTGCCGCGTGGTGGGCTTTGCCCTGCAGGCCGAGATGAACCACTTCCACGAGCGCCGCGTGGCTGACTTCAAGAGGATGATGCAGTCCTACCTAAGACAGCAGATCGTCTTCTACCAGCGCGTCAGCCAGCAGCTGGAGAAGACACTGCGCATGTACGACAACCTCTAACGCCTCCACTTGCTCTGCCCGCAGCCTTCCATGCCTCCTCTGTCTGTGACAGACTGAGAACTAACAGGAACTCATCACGCTAGAGACCAAATAACTTTGGGCTTTCCTCCCCTTTCCCAGGCCTGTGGGGAAGGGCTCGCCCGTGGGTTGGCCCTGCCACCTCTTTCCCTGGGGACCTCCCGCCCTGCCGTGGGTCCGGTGGGGGCACGGGAGGCTCACAAGAGGGACAGATGTGGAGGTAACAGCACTGGGGTCTCTGCCCAGTGATTTTTAGCTTTCTGAAAACCCACTCTCCTGGAGCGGAGGCAGGTGCATCCCAGCCTGCTGGGAGAAGAAATCCAAGCGGTCAACATTTTGCACACTAAAAGCTTTTCTGATGGAAAAAAGAGAAGAAAACAGATCTTTATTTGGAAGAGATTTTTTTGTTTGTTTGTCATGAGATATTTTCAATATTTTCCATTTTTCTGCAGCATTTTTACTGATCAGTTTTTAACTAGATGCACAGAGGCGAAGGGAAATCTCTTTCTCGAGCATGGCTGCTGACTGGGAAAAGGGAGGAAAAAAAAAAAGGGAAAAAAAAAAGCCCCACAGCCTTTTCAATAAAATTGTTGGTAGAAAAAACACCTACCTGCTTCCCAGAGATGTGTGTGGAAAACGGAGCTGCTTCAGGGTCCTGGGGAAAGCTCTGCATCCGAGCATCCCCTGGCTTCCAGGCAGCTTCAAACATCCCTGTGCTGTGGGGGGAATGATCCTGGGAGGGGATCCCACAGTGACCACCTTCCTGCTCTCCAAGCAACCCACCAAGGGGCAAATCGTGCCCTGCTTTGCACTGCTCGGGGCCTGGGGCAGCGTGTGGCTGCCTGGGAGGCAGCGGGGCTGGCACGGGGGCCTTGTTTTTGAAGGGAAATGGCTGGGATAAATCACAGCGAGGAAAGTTAGGGCCGCCTTGGCCTAGCTCCAGGGATAAAATTAGCCCCAGCATGCAGGCCAGCAGGGTATTGTTAAACTAACAGCGACACTGGGAATGCGGCGGCTGCGCTCCATCCTCCCGGAGCCCTCCCCAGCCTGCACGCTGAAGCACAGCCGGTGGTGGTGCACATCCTCCCTCCTGTGTCCGGCAGCCAGGGCAGTCCCCTTCCCATGGCCCCATCCCACATCCTACCCCAGCCTCATCCCACCCTGTCCGCATCCTGCGTTGGCTCCATCCTACCCCACTGGCATCACACCCTGGCACCATCTCACCCCAACCCCATCCCATCCCAACCCCATCCTGCCCCATTCTACCCTGGCCCCATTCTACTCTCGTCCTATCCTACCCAGGCTGCATCCTTCCATGGTGCTATCCCACACCATTCCTATCCCATCCCATCCCCATCCCACTCTGGCCCCATCCTATCTGAACCCCATCCTACTGCAGCTTCATCCTACCCTGGCCAGATACTACCTTGGCCCCATCCCACCCTGGTCCCATCCTATTCCAGCCCCATCCCATCCCAACCTCATCCCACCCTGGCCACCTCCTTCCTTGTCCCCATCCCACCCCAGCAGCCATGGGAATGGTGTCTGACCCCTGTGCTAATCCCACTGGAGTGACTGGTCTCTGGCCCTGCTGGTCACGCTCTGGATGACTGTGGTGGCCTTGGCCCCGTGTTGAGGCCAGATGCCGTGGGATGGTGTGTCCCTTCCCCCAGACCCGCTCCGTCGGGGAGCACAATGGGCACGGGGATTGAGCCTGCCACTGCCATCCCCGGGCAGGCAGCCAGCCTCTGGCACTGCAAGCAGCCTCCGGAGCTGTGTCAGCATCCCAGCTTCCCTGGACCTGCCTGGGCAAGGGGATTCCTCTGCCTGGGATCCCCCATGGCAGCACGGTCCCTGAGATGTTCTGAAGACAGGATGTGCAGCTGGAGTGAAGGGATGTCCCAGTGCCCCAGGAGTTCATCCTCTGCTCTGCTGTCCTGGCATGGGGATGGGGATGGGGATGGGATAGGGTCCATGCAGGCTGCATGCACCCCTTTGGAAGGCTTGTGCCTCAGTTTCCCCAAGGGTGGATCTGTGCTCTCTGTGGTCCTTCGGCACCCACAAAGGTCTCCCTGCCCCACCAGCCATCCCTCTCTGTATCCTCGTCTGGACCATGCTTCCAGGGTACAGCAAACCCATTGGCTGGGAGAATCTTTATCCCATTAACATTCCTGCCTCTTCCCTCTGCCACTGGCAGCAGGCAGCCCTCTCTGCCCATGGGCAAGCATTTCAGGGTCTGGCCCTGCCTTGGCCAGATGGGGGACTTGAGCATCCTCCTGCTTCCCTCCGCATCTCCAGGAGCATCCTGCAAATGTGCCAAGGTTTGGAGGATGGAACCGGCTCCAAGCATCCCGGTGGCTGTCCCAGTGCTCCTGCTGCTGAGTGGGTGACAGTGGAGGGGGTCTGGGGGTACACACAGTGCTCCACGTGCACCCGTGGTGTCAGCCACTGCCTTTATTATCTGTGACACAGGCTGTTCCCTGCTCCCACAAGAGAAAAAAAAAAAAACTAGAAAAAACCACAGGGCTGAGAGGAAACAGCAGGAACACAGAGCAGATCTGCTTCCTCCTCCCACTTCCCAAGGCTGCTCCTGCGTGGGAAAGCCAAGGCCAAGGCCCTGTGCAAGTCTTGCCAGCACGAAAGCAGGTTTTGGAGGCGGCAGCGGTGGCTGGGGCATCCACCCTGGAGAGCCTCGCAGCCAGCACCAGAGAGCCCATTGTTGCTTCCATTCCTGCAGATGGCTTCTGGGAGCTCTTGTCTTGCTTCTCTTCAGGCCTCTCTCCACCGTGGAAAGAAAATCTGGCATCCTTGCATTGAGCTCTGGGAGACCACGGTTTGTATGTGGACCAGGCCAGCAGGCCGTAGGACCAACCTGCATCCAAGCCCTGTACGTGCATCCTGAGACAAACGAGATGCTCCAGGGTGGGAGGACCCATTTTGGGTGCAGGATCAGCTGGGGTCCCACGGGGACAAGCCGAGCAGCTGGAGGGTAGAGGATGGGGATGCTGGGACAAGCAGAGCTGCTGATCAGAGGCTTGTGAGCCGCATGGACACACCCACCAGTGTTCGATAATTTGGGATCAGCCAGCAAAGAACCGCAGTGAACCCAACCCAGCTCCTCCCCTGGCAAAGGGGAGTGCAGCTCTTGGTGGGGCAGGCGGGCAGGATCGGGCTTGCCATGCATGCCATGCTGCTGGCACATGTTGGCAAGCATCTTGGAGAGGCACAGCTGCCAATGGGGAGCGGGGAGCAGTCCCGGGGGAGTGGGGAGAAGTCCTGCCTGCCTGCTGGGGCTGGCAGCAGCTCTGGAGTTGGGAATGAGTGGGATTTCGCTGCCATCCCCACCGTGTCAAGAGGTAGAGTGTGTGTCTGTGTAGAGGAGCAATTCCAGGTGGATGCAGGCATGGGGCGGCAATGGATCCTGCAGAGGGAGACACCTCAGACTGCCAGCTCCAATCTTTTAATTGCTGCGCTTCTCAAATATTTCCGAAGCATGACCCTGAGTCGGCTCCTCCAGGCAAGGATACGAGCACCAGCTGGTTCTCTTGGCTGCATCTATAAATGCTACCTCCTGCTCCCAGCCCAGGGCAATTATGGGAGATCAGTAGAGCCTGTGCTAGGGAATGAGCTTGGAACTACCTTTAATTGGGGTATGCCAGCCCTCCTTGTTCCCTTGCTGCTGGTTTCCCCTCCCAGCCACAGCCAGTGTAATGCTCAGGTCAGACCCTGTCCCAGCTCTCTATGCCAGCCTGGATTCCCTCTCTCCAGTGGCTGGGAAGGCACTGAGCCTGGGAAGTAGGCCCTGTGCTACGGGGGAGCTGTGTTTCTGGGTGTGTTATTTGTGCAGGAGGGGTGGAGAGCCCAGGCTCTGGGATGTGGTTATCCCTCTGTCATTGTCTATCTGCTGTGGAGTTGCTGGGTGTGGAAACAGAGGTCAGGCTCAATTTGCCTAAAATTTAAATTGCAGCGAGGCTGGGGAGCCACGGTGGGCAGCAGGTGCAATGGGGGATGCTTTCTGGTGTCAGGTCCTTGCCACTTCATACTTTCCCTCGGACCTGTGAAGCTCCTCTGGCTCTGCAGCTCAAATCCGTGTGCTTTATCTCTCGTGGGCAAGATGGTGGGAGAGATGCCAGGTTCCTGGGGACAACACTGTCCCTGTGTGGGTTTGTTTGAGGTGCTCCCAGGGTGACGTGCCAGATCTTCCCCCAGGCTCCATCCTGTCCTGCCAGGCTTGCTGCCAGCTGAGCCTGTTCTGCAGGCTGTGGGCATGACTGGCCTGAATCAGGCAGGCACGTAGCAGGG
>JAYRBT010000018.1:20689119-20740709 GCA_036023395.1 Myiotriccus ornatus | reverse complement strand
GGGGGGGGGGGGGGGTTCCCAGCATCCTGGGCTTGGAGCTGAGCGGAGGTGCTGACTTTTTGACACACTATGCAGCTGCCAGCCTGAGGTCTGTGTCTGAGTTTCCCATGTAGGGCAGCTCCTAGGAGGACCTGACCCCCTGCTTCACCTGCCTTGGGAGGAATAGGTGTCCTCCTGCCCCCCCCCGAGGAGACTGCTTCTCATTGCTTGCCATCAGGGAGTGTGACCCATGCCCCCTGAAGGAATCCCGGGCTCCCAGTGAAGTGTAGAGCATCTCCGGGGGCTGGTGAGAGCTACCAGGGAGGTTTTGGGATTGGGACAGGGAGGCAGGAGCCCTGGACCATCCCCCCCCAAACAGCATGAGGCTGCCTGCCTGAGCTCAGGGGGGTTCATCTTCTTGCTGTGCTGCTGTCCCCAGGAGATGTGTGGACAACGTCATCCCAAAGTCCTGCAGCTGTGGTGGGATTTTGGAGGCTGGGGATATGATGCTTACACGGGTTCCACTCTCCTGTGCTGGCCTGAAGCCTGGCTGGGAATAAAGTCCCTCATTTGTTGAACCCTGCATTTGCATGGCTACAGCTTGCTGGGAGGGTTTCCGAGCCAAAGGATCCTACTTGCCCTGGGTGGATTCTTCGTTTGCATTTGAATAGGTGTCTGGAAACTGGTTCAGTCACCAGAGCTGTGACAGCCTCCCCTTCTGCTCTGTGTTCATCCCTACCTGTGAGCCCTAGTGCCTCCAGGCTCTTGTTGAAACCCGATCTGCGCCTACAGCGCTGGTGTTATTAACCCAGGAGAGGTGTTGGATCCAGCCTGCCACAGGTGAGATGGCTGTGGGGTTATGGTTCCCTTCCCACTTCCAAAGTGCTCTCTGAGGACTCTGGGGACAGGCTCAGCAAGCTGGGGTTGTTCAGCCTGGAGAAGAGAAGGCTCTGGGGAGACCTTCAGAGTCCCTTCCAGTGCCTAAAGGGGCTCCAGGAGAGCTGGAGAGGGACTTTTGACAAGGGCCTGGAGTGACAGGCCAAGGAGGAATGGCTTCATATTGAGAGAGGGCAGGGTTAGATGGGTTATTAGGAAAAAATTCTTCCCTGGGAGGGTGGTGAGGCTCTGGCACAGGTTGTCCAGAGAAGCTGTGGCTGCCCCATCCCTGGAAGTGTTCAAGGCCAGGTCAGATGGGGCTTGGAGCAACCTGGGATAGTGGAAGATGTCCCTGCCCATATGGCAGGGGGGTGGAACAAGATGACCTTTAAGGTCCCTTCCAACCCAAACCATGCCATGATCTTCCCTAAACCTCTGCAAACTTTATAGCCAGCTTGGCAGGGGAGGGTGCCGGGGAAGCCAAAGGGCCTGGCCAGGAAACTTTTGAGCTTGTTTGCACTGTGGTTTGTCTGTTTCATGTCCAGACTGGACCCTCAGTCCTTTTCCAGGTGGGTCGATGGCAGTGGGCAGCACTGAAAGCTGTGTCTGATCCTACAAACCCTGCATAACCCAAGCAGAGCCACCAACTTTGAGGATTTAAACCTGCAAGCAGAGCTTGGCCCTGGAGAGCCACCATCCACGCTACTGTTTTCCAGGTTGCTGCCTGTCCTCCCCTGACCTCAGGATGTGGATGTTTCCCAGCAGTGGGAATACAACCACAAGCTTTAAAAATAACCTGCTTAGCTTTCAGTGTTCCTTACAAAATAGGCCACGTTCCTTCTATTTAATCCTTGGGTGCGAGGCGAGAATAATTTGGAAGGAAAATACAGTGGATGTTACCAAGGCAGCCCTCAGTGGATGGAGGGCTTCTCTGCAACCCCCATCCCTCACTGTGGGTATGTAATTAGTGAAGATAATAAATGTGTGTGTTTGAATGTGATGGGGAAGGCACAGAGCTGTGAACTGGAGCAGGAGTCCGTGGCAGAGGTTGTCCCAACCTTTTGGGAGCCGCACTGCTCTGGCAATCTCCCAGCTGTGACGTGGGCAGCAGGGTCATGCTGACCCGATTTTACAGAGGGAAGAGAGTGTGATTTGACTCTGAGCAGAAGGAAACATCATTTTCCCCCCTCTGGACGGGGCAGGAGGAGGGTTTTGGAGGTGAGGAGGAGACATCCCCTTGGGTCAAGCAGATGGGAGGTGCTGGGGCTGCCTCCACTGTGCCCTGTCCTTTGGAGATGGGGGACACAGGATGCCTGCCTGCACCCTGACAGCTGTGGGTGCCCATGGCATGTGCCAGCACCTGCCAGCTGAGGCAGGGCAGTTGTGATTTACTGCTCAGCAAAGGTTTGGCACCCTAAACCCACCCAGGAAAACTGCTGGGGCGGTCCAGGCAAAGATCCCAGCTCTGCCGTAGCCTTGGAGTGGGACCACATCGGGTGATTTTTTTGGTGAGGGTTAATGTAGTGGATTTTATCCTGGGTGGGGGGTGCAAGTGGTCCCCCGTGGTCCCTGAGGGCTCATGTCAGCTTCCTATGGGTGGTGTGAGAGTAGGATGTGCCCTGTGATGAGCTTTCCAGCTGGAGCAGCGCAGGGTATTATTGTTGAATCCCATCCTGAGCTCAGTGCTCAGTTTCTCCTCTGCCCTTCCTCAAGCAGTTTCTATTTAAGTTTTTAGGACTCCAGGCTTGGGAAAATTTGAGCAAGAGCCCAGAATATGGTCCATTACCTCCAAATGTTGCTCAGCAGCTTAAAACAGGCCTGGCAAAGGAAGCGGCTTAGGGAAACAGTGATGCACCTCGGAAAAGGCACTTTATTCTGTTTACTTTTGCCGTACTGGAGTATACAGTGGAAAACTGTGCTGGCTATGGCTCTCTGCTCTCCTCTCTGGTTTCATGCTGCCCAGGTGAACTCCTGGCCCCCCCTCCCCACTTAAGGGCATCCTACCTGTTGTGCAACCTCCCAGGGCTCTGTGCAATCGACTCCATGAAGCACACTTGCAAGTAGAGAAAGAGCGAGGCAGGTATTTTTCCAAGTGGGTGGGGATTCCTAAATTCCCCTGGCATTGGCCACAGAGTTTTTTCCGAGCCTCTGCTCCAGTGTCTCAGCCCACCTAGCCCTGGGGGATTTGGGCAGCTTCATCCCCAGCCTGACTCAGTGCAAGCCACTCCTCATCGTCCCTCTTGTGCCACGAGCTGTGGCAAGCATCCCTGGGATGGATGGTGCTGCCCATGGAGGAGCCACCACTGGACCTGCCTGGGTGGCTCTGAAGGGACCAGTGCCATCATATCCCCCCCAGCACTGTGGCCACCATCAGGTAGCCCAAATGAGCCCCTGAAGTCAGTGTTCCCCAGGGATGCTCATGTATTTTGCCTGTCCCCACTTGCTTATGCAGTAACCCCCTCCCCTGCCCAAAGCCACCTGGAGATGTGGGGCTCCCAGGTGGGCCAGAGCAGCAGCCCCTGCATCCTCAGGGCCCTCCTGCATCTATGGGATGCCAGCTCCCAGGGAGGAGGAGGAGAGCCAGGAGGAGGTGGCTGGTGGTGCTGTGGGAGGCTCTTGACTCCCAGGTGGTCTCGTGCCCCCACACCTGAGCCCTTCACACCCAGTACTGGTTGTTTTTCAGTGGGGGGTTGGAAGTCCGGCAGTACTGGAGGAGTTCGGGGTCTGGCGGTGCCCCGGGACCCGTGCCCTGGGGTGGGGGACCTGTGCCCTTGCCCTCCGGGGCACTGACAGTTGTTAGGGGGATGCCTTGGTTGGGGTCTGTCCTCCGGAACGTCTCATGGTCCGGCACAGCCCCGTTCTTGGCCTTGGAGGCAGGGGTGCCCTGCACATGGTGCTTCCCTGTCTTGTTGCGCTTGTGCAGGTAGAAGAGCAGGGGCAGGATGAGGGCCAGAAGGAGTAAGATGAGGCAAATGGGGATGATGATGCTGAACATGTTGGCCTCGATGAAGCTGAGGAAGGTGCCCCCCTCCACAGGGCTGGGGCTAGTGGTGGCACTGGGGGCCAGCCAGGCAGTGGGGGGCATGCCCAGCTCACTGGCATTGGGGCTGCTTTGTGCTGTGCCCTGGGGCACTGGGGCTGAAGGTGCCAGAGGGGCTGTGAGCAGGGTGATGCTATAGGATTTCGAGGCGTTGTAGGGCTCGATGCTGTACTCCAGGGATGCTAGCGCCGGTGGCACGCCAGCAGCCACCAGCTCAAAGACGAAGCTGTCACTCTGCAGGGGTTGGTGGGTGTCCCCAGCAACCAGCACCTCCAGTCCCACCAGCCCTTGCTCCAGCTCACTCTGGCTAAAGATCTCGATCGGGGTGGTGGGTTGTCCTGGGTCCCTGGATACCCTCACCAGACGGCTGGCATGGGGCGCCCTGCGGACCCTGAAGACTGGGACGCTCTTGGTGCGGTTGGCCAGCTCGCTGGCATCGAGGACGCTGGTGTCTAGGAGGGCTGTGGTGCCCTGGGGCCACAGGCTGCCTGGTTGGGTCTTCACCGCGGCACGGACGGTCACATTCACCACCCCAGTCCAGTTTCCTGCCCGCGACGTGGCAAGGAACTGGAAGTCATCCTCAGGAGATGTGAGGTCACTGAAGGTGAAGACCACCTCCCTGCGGTCCAGCTGCCTCTGTGAGAAGCCCCGCGATGGCTTTTGGTTGACCAGCACTTGGCCAAACCTGGGCTCCCTGGTGATCCTGTACATGATATTACCTGCCCCTCGCGGTGTGGTGCCCAGGAGGTGATGGTGGGACACAGGGGCTCTGTTCAGGTCTTGAGGCACTTCCAGCGGTGTCGGGCTCGCAGTGGTGCTCAACCCAGGCAGTACCTCGATCTCCAGCAAGGTCAGGGTGGGCGGGTGGTGGCCATTGGAAAGGCTCAGGGCTAAGGACCCTGGGGCACGGCTCCCAGTGGCAACAAACACCACGTGGCCAGCGTTGACATCCGCTTGGGTGAAGCGGTTGATGGGCTCCCGAGGGTTGTGTGCGCCGGCCAGGTGGCCGGCGAGAGGACTCTGGAGGATGCTGTACACCATCTCCTGCGGGGGCACCGATGGGTCTGCCACATCCAGGTACTCCCGGGACAAGGTGACCACAGAGCCCGGTGGGACCTGCAGCACTTCCTTCCGCTTCACCACCTGTGGTGACTTGGTGCTGCTGGTCACTGTTATATTGAACGCCTCGGAGACGACCACCCCTTCCTGTGGGGGACGGACAGACTGCTGTTCCCGGGGGCGGAGCCAAGCCTTAAAACTGAAGTGGTCTTTGGGGATGCTGTCCCCACCATGGGCGTATGCCAAACGCCTTGCTGCCAGGTCTGACTGCAGGAAGAAGGGCCGGGACCGTTCCAGAGGCACACCAGCCACCAAGAGCTGTCCGTGAGCCGGTAGCTCCGTCACCAGGAAGACAACATCATATCCAGCTCTCTCAGAGACCAGATTTTGGCTCAGGAGATTGGAGGCATCCAACACCGAGGTGTCAATGTCAGCCTTCTGAGCCCTTGTGAGCTGGAGACCTGGGGAGAAAAGGGAAAACCAGGGATAAGAATCATTTTGGGGAAGTTGATGAGAGTTCGGGGTGATGGAGGAAGGAATTGGATGCAGTTTTAGATGTCTGACACAATATCAACCATGGAAAACAACACAGTGGTGTCTTCTTCAGCCAAACGAGCCCCCCTGAAGAGGAGTTTGTCCCACGCTTCTCCATCCCACCTTTACCTGCGTTTTTCCATAGCTGAGTCAAGCGCTGGGGACACTTTTCCTCGAAGGAGATCAGGACGAGGAGGATGAAGGAATCCGAGATAGTCATGGGAGTGACCACGCGGAAGCGGATGGCATCTTGGGCCAGCCAGAAGGGCTTGTCTGGCATCTCATGCTGGTAGAAAATCAACTCGCTGTCCACCTGAAAATTAAAAAGCCCTCAGCGAGCTCCTATTTTGACTCTGGGATGGAGCAACCAAGCTCTAATTAGGTAAAAAAGGTGGATTATCACTAGCCATGGCATGGTAGCCACTGTGGAGGGCTCATGGTGTAGCTCTACATATAGAGGTAAGTTGTGGATACTCCATCCCTGAAAGTGTATAAGGTCAGCTTAGACAGGGCTTGAAGCAACCTGGTTTAGTGAAAGGTGTCCCTATTCATGGCAGTGGGGTTGGAATGAGATGACCTTTAAGGTACCTTCCAACCCAAATAATTTTGTGATTCTATGATGTTTCTGCCCAACAACTGGGGAAACTGAGGCTCAGATGAAGGGTCAAGCTTGCTCAGCATCCTCCAAGGGTGAGCATAGCACAGAGGAACTTCCAGGGTGGGCAAACCTATGTGTTTCTGAGTGATGGAATAAAATGAGACCTTTGCTGTGCTCCGCGAAAGTTTGGCCCCATGGGAGAGAGGTTTTCTCAGAGCAGGGGTGAAAGCACTGTGCTTGGCTCTTCCCTTCAGCAGCAACCATGCTGGCTGGCTGGCTCTGCAGCGGGGAGATGGCTCAGGAAAGGGGATTATAACTCTATCAGCCTCCCCCAGTGCTAAATCCAAGGCTGGGGCGGCAGCTTTTAATCCGTTTTAGCAGCTGTTGGCAGAGCTGGGAAAGTCACAGCACGGCTGGAGCCTCGCATTGCCTCCTGCCTCGGATCAGGTCCCCCTGCCTGTTGTGGCAGTGGAGTCAGACCGGGACCCCCACGCTGGTGGTGGGGGTTGATGAAGGGCTGTGCTTGAAGTTCTGGGGGGCTGGAGGAGGTGAAATCTCACCTGGGCCTGGGTGAAGTTCCTGATTTCCTCCCCCTGGTTGTTGCTCAGCCTGCCGAGGCGTGGGGCTTGCTCAATGCTGTAGTACAGAGTGGTGGAGCTGGCGGGGCTGTTGCTCACTGCCTGCAGGTTCTGGCTGGTGATGGGCTGCCGGGCACCTGGAAAAGACATGCAGTATGCATTTCACCCACTCACCTTGCCATCCATCTGCAGCCTCTGCCATGGGCACCTCAGCAGGGCTTGGGCAGGGGTAGGTGGTTCAAGGGCCCCATTTGCTGTTCTGCTGGGAGAATGGGGAATGTGCTGGTACCCACCTGGGCAGACGGTGAGGCTCTGCTTCTTGGCCAGGCTGATGATGGGCTCTCTCTGGGCCCTGACGAGGAAGAAGTGCCCAGGAGACAGGTTCTCACCATCCCACAGGTCAAAGGCAAAGCCTCCATCCAGGGGTCCTGTAGAAAGTATAGACCAGGGAATTTGTGGGGGGCAGAGGAGATGCAGCCCCCCATTAAGCCGGCAGGGTCTGGATCAGGGTGCTGTGCCATGGGGTTGGCACCCACCTTGATGGCACAGTGTCCCCATTACTCTGGGGTGGTGCAGGGGGGCTGAGGCACCTCAGTCCTGCCCTACCTTGGTGCACGAAGAGGATAAGGCCGTTGTCTATCTGGGCCTGGGTGAACATCTGGACCTCAGCAGTGGGTGCTGACCTCAGCACAACCTTCCCATTGGCTGGGGGCTGGATGGAATAGGTCAGCTCCTCTGCTGGGGAATCCTCGTCCTCGGCGCTCAGGATGTGGGGGCTGATAGCAGCCGTGGCACCTTCCTGCAGCTGGGGGATAGGGAGAGGTTGTAATTCCCCTGGGATACCCCTGGCACCTCTTCCCCATGCCAGCTCAGACAGGTTTGCTGTGTGCTGGAGCACATCCCGGCCCAACAAGGCTGCCTTGTCCGCGTGTCGGGTGATGCCTAGATCATCTTCCCAGCTCTGCATCACTGCTGCCGTGTTTGCCAGCACGTGCCACGCAGCTGGGTCTGTGCCTCTGCACGGCCTGTGCCAGAGGGCAAGAGCTTACCCCATCTGTGCCTTAGTTTCCCCAATTCCCAAAAGTGGAAGAGGGTGTGGTGCCCCGGGGCAGGGGCTGTGCCTTTGAGACATTGCTTTGCAGGGGAAGGGATTTTACGGGGGTCCACAAGCTGATGCTGGGTTGGCGTTAACCACAGCCCTGCCTCTCCCTGGCTGGTGTTTCTCCTCGCTCCTGCTTCCATGCCCCCTCACAAGGCTACTGTGAGGCTGCCCGCCTCTCCAGCAAACCCTCCAGGAATGACAAGTATGTGGCTGAGTTCAGAGCTACTGCGGAAATTCCCAGGACGGCTTTCCCCCATCCAGCGGCGCCCACTCATCCCTGGGGACGCTGCCACCCCAAAGCCATCTCTCCCCTCCAGCTGGAGGCAACAATTTTCCCCACTCCTAACCCTGTGCCAGATCTCGATCTTGGCAGACCACGGGGATGAACCTTGTGCTGCCAGACAGGTTCTGCCCACACACCCCAAAGCTGCCCTTTGCCCTCAGGATGCCCTGAAATCATGGCAGGCATGGATAGAGCCTTCCCGTGGCTCACCTGGGGTAGAGGGGCAGGATGCACTGCATCCCATGGCATCGCGAGCCTGGCCTGCATCTTGGGAATCCACAAAACAACACCTAGGCAGGCCCTGGAGGAGCTGGATGAGCTCTTTTCTGCTGTTTTCAGCTGGCCTAACCCAGAACATTGCTTGAGTGGGTGTGGGTGCCGGCAGGGAAATTAAATCCATCGGCAGTCCCCGCGGGATGGTGAGAGGCAGGCTGAAAAACACAGCTTTGGAGAGATGGGGTGGGGGAAGTGCTGCTGGACACACAGCCAGGGCATGAGCTTTGCTGTGTGTGCACCGAGTTCTTCGGGCTGCTCCCTCTCCACGGCAAGAACAGCAGTTGGAATTGTAATCGTACCCAGGGCTTGGAGCCAAGGAAAATGCTCTGTGGGCAAAACAGGGGGGACTGGCAGCCCTTGGGCATTGCTGTCCACTGGGAATGGATAGCTGTAGTGGCAGGAGCAGCTTTGCTCCCAGCCCAGAGCCCACGCTGTGGGAGCTGACCCACTTCTCCATGCTCCTCGTCCTCCCTGAATTATTAAAGCCTTCTGCCTGGCTACTGCACTCGCTCGCTCAGGTTATTATGTTTGCTCAGCCTCTGTGTCACCTCTGCTCTCTGGGAGAGTGTGCTGGGAGGTGACGGAACAGTGCCAGAAGCACGGCTGTGTGCTCTGGTGTGGCAGTGGGAGCCTCTCTCTTGGTGGCATCCAGCCATCCTTCCTCCAGATTCAACCCAAAAACTGCTGCTCCTTCCTAAGGGGCTCCACTCTGGGGTCTAGACCTACCCCATCTACCTCCCCAGGCCTGCAAGGACTGGCATCCCCAGAAGCCTGTGTGCAACCCGTTCTGACCTTTAAATGCTGAAGTCATCCCTCACCAGAGCACAAACACAGAGGGCTGGGCCTCTCCCATCACTCCCTCTCCAGGCAGGAAGCCTTTCCCAGCTCCAGAGCCCCTCTGGGCAGCTGTGGTTACTCTTCCCAGGGTGTGTTGTGTGGTGGTGTGGGGGGGATCCCAATGGAAAGGCAGACAGATTGCTGCCTCAGAGATTATTTTGGAGATTTTTTTCCTGTCCTTTCACCCTTTTCTTTTAGCATGGTGGCTGGGAGGAAGGGAAGGCTATGCTCCCATTGTGCCTCTGGAATGGGGAAAAGCAGCTGCTGTGGGCCCAACAGCTGAGGGGTTAACTTTTCCCTGGACTTTGGCCCAGGTGAAGCAGATCTAGAGGCACCAATTAATGCTTTATAAAAGGGATTTCCTGGAAAGCTTCCAGGGGCTGGAGGGGGAGAAGTTGAGCAGGCATAGGGTTGGGGATAGGGATGCCTCCCAAACTCTGGTGGTACTCCGCAAAGTGGCTGTTTCTTGGGCTAGGCAGGGCAGCCCCTTCACTTTGGGCATCTCCTCCAGAGCCCAGGCTCCCAGAACCCTTCCCAAAGCCACTGCATGATGGTCCTTATGAAAAAGGCTGCTTTCCTGCTGCCAGCCTAGAAAGGGCTGCCTGACATCCTGAGACGGTGAGGGTAGCTGAGAGGTGTGTGTGTGGATGATTGTGCTTGCATGTTTTCCAGTAAATTCTTTGGTGGAATTAGTGTCCCCCGAATGGGACAGGGAAGTGTTGAAAACAGAAGGTGGGAGTTCAGCAGCAGCTAAGACCTCTTTGCTTCTGCCTTTTTCTGGGATGGGCATGAGAGGTGCGAAAGCTGCCCGGATAGTTGAGTTATTCCAGCCTGTGTTGATGAAACGTGGGCAAGCTCCTCTTGGAGCCGCCAGGAATTATCCCGGGAGCGAGGAGGCGCTGCCTGCCGCCGTGGCAGCGACCGCCGCGAGTGGGGACCGCGGGGCGATGCTCCCACCTCGCGGCCGCTGCCCGTATCGGCGGCGGCGAAGGAAGGGGAGGACACCACGGTCCCCGCCTCCTCCAAAGCCTCGCCCCGTCGGGAAAAAACGCCTCCTTTCCCCAGCGCCCACTGGCCGCCTCTGGGCGGCACCCCAGCTCCGCTGAGCCCCAGCGCCCCGAGGTGACCGACCAGGCGCGATCCCCGCGCTGGGCTGGCCGCCCCCCTCGGGGTGTCCCAGCGCTGAGCACCCCGGTCCCCCTGGCGTCCCACCCTTACCTGCAAACCGGCGTTGACCTTCAGCCGCGGCCCCTTGGTGCTGCGGGGCAGGATGGTGACGAAGAGGGTCCTGGCCTGGCTCTGTCGGGATACCTCGGAGGCGTTGGCCAGGAGGGTGAAACTGTCAGTTAGGGATCGGGGGCCGTCCTGCCTGTACTGGATCTGCTGGTTCTCCACCTGCGGGGCAAGGGCCAGGTGACCCTCCGGGGAGGACACAGGCGAACGGCCCCGCTGGGGAGGGGACCCTGCACCATCCTGGGAGGATGCTGGCGACCCGCCACTCGCTCTGGGGCATCCCTGCAGGGTGGATCCTACAGGGACAGGAGTGGGTCCCCATGGGAAACAGACCTGGAGCCCAGTGTGGGTTCTGTGCCTGCACCCCCACTCTGTATCCCCAGGCACATTTAAACACAGCTTGGTTGTTGGGTCCACAGGACAAACCCACCACCTCAAACCCCTCCATCCCCTCTGATGGGGAGAAGACCCCTACAGCCCTCCCCAGCCTCCCAGTGTGGCTAGGGGCTGGAGCACACCCCTGGGCTCTCCCCATATCCTTGGGAAAGCAGCATGGTGGGCACATAGGTGTGCTATACCTCACTCCAGGTGAAGCTGTCCAGCCCACCCTCCTCGGGCCGCCCGCTTCTCAGGAGAGTGCCAAACCGGGGGGGCTCGAGCACCCTGAACTCCATGCCCAGAGCCGGGTAGTATGCGTTGGGGATGCTGAGGATGCCTGAGGAGAGGGTAGCAGAGCCACCTCCTGGCACCGTGATGTTGTGGACATCCAAGGGCACCTTGATGGGGAGCACAACCAGGCTCACCACCACCCCCTCCAGAGCGTCCACTCCACGGGCTGTGATGTCTGTGACAAACCGGTCGCGCTCCTCGTCGGGCCTGGAGTGGAGGTAGAGGACTCTGCCACTGTTGATGTCCTCCTGGGTGAAGGACTGGATGGGGTCCAGGCTGGGCTGCTCGTTCACGTCCTGGCTGTCCTGAAGCATTGCCAGGAAGCCAGAGGCTGGGGGGCTGCTCACCAGGTAGACTATGTCTTGGGGAGAGATCTCTCCGTGGGTCACCTGAGAGCATGGGGAAAGACAAAACAAGAGTGGGAGGTCTGGTGCCTGAGACTGGGCTGTCCCCACAGACTACCTGCTGTGCATTCAATCCCTCAAGGCTTTGCTGTGGGATGATCTGCAAGAGTCACCTTCTTGCCAAGACCATGCCTGAACACCCGTCTGCCCCTGGGCAAAGCCTGACATGGACACAAGACCTTTGCTCTGAGCCAGTTGGAGTAAAATGGAGTCCCACTGGTGGCCATCCTGGTTGACCAGAGAAGAGATGCAGACATGGGGAATGACTAGACAAGAGGATACTCACCAGTAAGTACTCCTCCTTGATCCCAGCCGCTTCCCCCTGGAAGACATAGATCTCTTTGTGGTTGACTATGCTCAGGGGGCTGGGCTGGGTGTCCAAGAACACACTGATGGCCAGCGTGTCCTCCACTGCCACCCCGTTTGCTTCTACAGTGAACTGGAGCTCATCCCGGCTGTTCCTGCTCCCGTTGTGGTGGTAGGAGATCTCTCCTTCGAGCAGGTCCCGCTGGGAGAAGGCCATGACTGGCTGCTCCCCTCTCAGTATGGTCCCCCACCTCGGGGGGGTTGTTATGAGGAACCGTATCTCTTCATCTGACCTAATGTCCATGTTGGTCTCCAGGTTGAGAACAGAGGAGTCGATGCTCCCTCGGGTGCCCTGGTGGATGACCAGACCAGTATTGTTGACTATTTTGATGTAGGGGTCTGATGCCTGCACTTCCAGGAGGGCTGTGGTTTGGTGGAGACCATCCGAGACCTGTAGCTGGATCCAGCCACGGTCAGCCCCTGAATGGACAAAGAGGATCTTCTTCTTCCTCAAGTCATCCTGTGTGAACCGATAGACCTGGTGGCTTCTGTCATCGACAGACACGATGCTGCCAAACAAGATGTCCTTCCTTGCCAGCACCAGCTGTGTGTCAGAGAAGCCAGAGTCCTTGTCAGTGAAGGCAATGTCGTCAGTTGTCAGCAGGTGTTGCCCATTGCGCACCACATTGAAGACTTTGTTCACTGCCCGGACAGGGATGTGGTCATTGATGGGTTGGATAGAGACCCTGAAAACACCCCTCACCTCCTCCACATCAGACTCAGTGCTGCCCTCGCCCTGCCTGATGGCTACAAAGGGGATGTCGTCCTCCAGCGTCTCAGAGTCGTCGTGCTGGTACAGCAGCCGGCGGTGGAGAATGTCATCGTTGGTGAACTCTGTGATCTCCTCTCTGGAGGCCCAGCCATGGGACGCAGCCCACGCCAGTCTCCCGTGTGCTGGCCCCTCAATCACCTCATAGAGGTAGTCCATGCTGTTCACGCTCTGCACAAACAAGTGATCCTTGGAGATGATGGCCTGTCCCCCTTCCGGCACGGTCAGGAGGACATTGGTCAGCACTGGCGCATCGGGGTCCCCACCGATGCTGATTGTGTAGGTATAGATGGGAGAGTGCTGATTGCCGGCATGGACACGGTACTGGAAGGTGTCCTCGGCTTGCTGGGAGTTCCTGATGGTCACACTGTAGCTCAGGTGGTTTCTCTGAAGGTCATCTTGGGTAAATCCAAAGCCTTCGGTCAGCCTGTTGCCAAGCAGCTCCAGGTTTCCCTTTTTGGGAGCCTGTGTGATGATATAGTGGAAGGGGACTGGGGCGGAGTTTGGATCTTCCAACATTGCCTCCAGCTCCTTGCTGGTGATATTTCTGTGCCGCTTGTTCTTCATTTGGAGGGGAACCATGGTCCTCATCTTAACAGTGGCTCTTTTAATCCTTATGAGGAAGGTGTTGTTTGGCAAGACCTTCTGCCCCACTTGGACTTCGAATCTCAGTTTCTCCACGCTGTCCTCCAGCCGGTGCTCTGGGTCTGTGCTAAAATACTGGATGCGCCCTTGCTCCATGTCTTGCTGGTGGAAAGACTCGACTTTTTTCCATTCCCCTCCCATGCTCCCTTGCTTCTTGACCTCGCCATACCTTAGGGGCTCTGTGAGGACGTAGAGGATGGCGACCCGTTGTTCCTCAGCGTTCGTCTCCACTGACAGGTTGGCTGTGGTGATGCGTGTGGCCCCTCCTTGGGAGATGGAGAGCCCGGTGTTGTTGACCAGGCGGATGTCAGGCTCAATGGCGAGGATCCTCAGGGTGGCCATGGGGCTCGGCACTGTGCCGTCGCTCACTTGCAAGGTGAGCTGTAAGTTTGTCCCACTCTGGTGCACGTAGACTACGTTGCCAGCTTCCAGATCCCTGCAGGAGAACTCTTCAATGGGCACTCCGGGGTGGAAGTCATACTCCACATAACCCTCCTCCGTCTGCTGGCCACCATGCAGCTGGAATTCGAGGTCATCGCAGGATGTGTCATCATCCAGGACCTGCAGGATGTCTGTGGTCAGATGTTTCCGCGTGTGCTTCAGGATTGTCATGTGGTTCCCACGGGGAAAAATGACCTGCGGGGCATCGTTGAGGGGGTTGATCATGATGGGCAGCAGGTACATCTGCCCCTGCCGCAAGCACTCTGGGACCCCCTGCTGGGTGGTCACTGTCACCTCCAGCATCAGCTGGTCCATGGGTCCCTCAGAGCCATCGTGAATGTATCTGACTTTCCGATTCACAATGTCCAACAAGGTGAACTTCCTTCTGCTCCTGGACCCGGGAATGTCCAGCTCCAGCTGGCCGTGCCTCGGGTCATTGGTGATGCTGAAGAGGATTTGGGACTGACGGATGTTTGCCAGGCTCAAGTCTACCGTTGGCTGCGCATGTTTCCACTCCAGGTAGGCCATGCCCCCTTCGGAGACGATGAGGGGGCTGACGTGTAGAAGGCTGCTGATGTTGGCAAAGGCAGGTGGGAAGCTGCTGTCGGGCCGGCACGGTTCCACCATTAGGCCCGGTGCTCCCGACCAGACATTTGGGGGTGGGGACGTAGGTGCCTCATCCTGCTCATACACCTCCTCGTAGTCCCAGTAGTGGTCCTGCTTCCCACAGCCTGATGTGATGTCCTTTGTGATCACGGCATCTTGCAGGCTCCTTCTCTGCAGGTTTATCCGCAGGTCCTCCAAGCAGCCAACAAACGAGTGGTTGGTCATGGTCCACACTGAGATGAAAGCAAGATGATGTTCCCTCAGCCTCTGAAAAGCTTTTTCATTCATACCTCCAATGAAGAGGTTTCCCTGAAGGTCCAGGTAGTTGTTGATGCCCCGGTTAGATGTGGATGAAGCATAGTAATCTACCAGTATCTCGAACTTGTGGATGTCCGTGTAGACTTTAACGTAGTGCTGCTGCTCGTCACTGATGAAAACATTGTTGTGCAGGACGATGATGCCGTTCCCCTTCTCCACAAACCCTCGCAGGCGCCCGTTGGAGATCTCCAGGTAGAAGAAGTCATTCTCCAGCCCTGCGTGGTAGATCAGGGGTGCCTGGGTGATGCTCGTTGTCATCACGAACTCAATGGTCGCTTCCTTCCTCGCATCCCACGTGGGAAACGCGATGTAGGAGTGTGGCCCCTGGAACCCGAATGGGTCCTCGGGCTCTGCAGAGAACTGTGTGCTGCATCCTTCCTGGACATGGTGGAAGATCTTGGAGCTGCCATCAGTGGACACAGGGGAGAGGACATCCAGGCCGTTGAATGTTACCAAGTGGAGGCAACCCCTGAAGGGAGAGCTGGCCTTGGCAAGGTACGGCAGGTCCAGGCTGCCTGTCCCACCAGCATAGAGGCCATGCTGGATGTCCAGCTCCCTTGCTGGCCCTGCGATGTCTGTGGAGCTGTTGAAGATGCCGTCGATGGTCATTGTCATCCTGCCATCTTCCACCAACAGCTCCACATCGTGCACTGCCAGGTTATTGAGCTGCAGCCCTGCTGGGGACTGCAGGGTCACCTCCTCTGAGCCCAGCTGCAGCCTGGCCTGTAGGGAAAGACACAAAGTGCTTTTCAAGTGACACCTCTCCACCTGCCAGAACTACCTGCTGAACCCTGGACCCATACCCAGGGGCTCACAAGGATTTTGGTCTCTCAGTTCACTCCTCCACTTCTGGATGTGCGCCTCCCTCATCCCCTCCATGGACATTCCCTCTTTGTCCTGCTCACTGAATTTTTCTCCTTTTTCACTCACTCTCAGAAAACCCCAGTCTCAGGGCTGGGATCCTCCATCTCCCAGTCCCATAGCTGGGCTTTTCCTCTCCCCCCACAGAGCAGCCCTGCCAGATACTGGCTCTTCCTTCTCTGCTCCATCCTGCCCACTGCCCTCCATCCCTGCAACCTGGGCTGCTTCCAGCCCTTTCCCTAGAAACTGGTAGGGGAAATAGCAGGCTTTGCTTCTGGTGGGCAGCAGCCTGGAGCCTGCCTAAGTAGAGGGTTAGCTGGTAGGACACATGGTCTGCATTAGGGACACCTTTGGCCACCGGCTTGCTTGCTCTCCTGCTTTGGTTTAATGTGGTTGGTGGCCCAGCCCAAGCTGCAGAGAGGCAGGATGTGTGCCTTGGATGCTCCCTGCTCTTTTCCTTCGTGGTGGATGCCAACACCATAACCGCAGCAGGGAATTTTATTCCTCTGTCTTGATTGCTTGCTGGGACAAGGGAGACCTATTCTTTCTCTGGATCCTCTTGTATCACCTCTTCTCCTCACTAACCCCCTGCATCCAAAGGTGCTGTGCACTGCATCCTGACTGTGCAACGCACATGGGGTGCCAGTGTCTCGGCGTCCCCATGATCCCCTCCAGCACCCCCAGGCAGTGGGTGAGAAGCTTCCCTAGATGGAACCTGTTTGTCTGTATTTAACCAGTTCTCCCAAGACTGTCCACTCTCCTCTTGTACTCTTAGCATCCCCTGGCAGGGGTCCTGGCAGCTGGGCTGCCCCTTCATCCTTGCACTAGATGAAGCCATGACCCACAGCCTGCACAGGGGATTGGGGTGCCAGGGTGCTGACCTGCAGGCTGCCGGCTTGCAGCTGGAGCAGGAGGTGGTCAGGCTGGCCAGCGGCCAGGAAGAGCAGCCCACTCTGCTGGCCAGTGAACAGCTGCAGGTGGAGCTGCACCGTGCGCGAGGCGTCCGCCAGGGGCATCTCCACGAAGCTGTCCCCGAAGAAAGAGACTGGGGAGAAAAGGGAGAGAGGTCAGGCAGGGAAGGACACCTCCTGCAAGCCCTGTCCGTGTGGGTGCTGTGATTCTGGAGCCTCCCAAGCCCATCCATCAGCCCTCTTCTGCTTGCCCTGTGACAGGGTGTTGGAGCTGAGGAGCCTGGAAAGATCCTCGTGGAGCCTGTTTTTCTGATTTTCCTAGAGGAATCGCAGAATGGTTTGGGCTGGAAGGAAAAGCTCATCCAGTCCAACTTCCCTGCCATGGGCAGGAGTATTTTCCACTAAAGCAGGGGGCTCCAAGCCCCATCCAGCCTGGCTGAACACACTTTAAGGGATGGGGCAGCCACAGCTTTTCTGGGCAACCTGTGCCAGGGCCTCACCATCTTCTAAGTAAATAAATTCTGTTTCTCCTCGGTGCTGGAGGAATAAATGTGAGTGCAAGTGATCCATATGTGGATGTGAGACCGTACAGAAAACTTGGCTCAAAGCAGGCGCCTGGAGATACAGTTGGAACGTGTTCAACACCCAATATACATCAGCCCTGGAGGGACTCAGCGCGATGGCATGCGGTCATGAAATGACAGACTGTGCCACAGGGCAGAGGCGGGACAGGGCAGGATTAAGAGCACAGGGAGTGTGCTGAAGTTCTGAGTGCTTATAGTTTTTAGCTGACTCAATGCATGTGTGTGCACTGCACACGTGTTAAATGTACGTGGCTGGGACACGCAGCCACCCATCCTCCTTGGCTCCGGCTCAGCCTGTGGCAAAATTCTGTGCTTAAGCATAAATACTCCAGCCCTGTAAGCTGGGAATGTTTGGGAAGGATGTCACGGAGAGGGGGAAATGCACATTTTTCAGTCCATATGTAGTCATAGGCTCTGCTGGGGTTTATATGTGTGAAGCTTTCCTGCTTACGCTTCACTAGAGCACTTATCAAGTCCACCCAGCTGCTGACCCACACTCGGGTTTGGGGGTCCCAAATCTGCTTTGCTGTTCCATGGGACAACAAGGCTAGCATTTGGCTTTAAGGGTCCCAGCCCATCCCCTGTTTGGAGGAGGCAGGGATGGAGGTTGGGGGCCAGGGTGAAACCAGCCACCTGCACAGTGAGGGCTGGATATAAACACTCATGTCTGCCCTTACAGCTGCTTCCCTGGTTGCATTTTCCTCTGGCCCAGCTTTCTGTGGTGATGGCAGGGGTGGGAACAGGCAATGCAGGCTTTGCTTACAGGCTGGTGCAGCAGGTGAAAACCCAACCCTGCGAGACACAGCCACCCTCACTGAGGGTTTGTAAGGAGCCCATCTGTAGAGGTGATGGCAAGGGGTAGCCTGGCAGGGACAGAGTTGAAGCACTCTGCTTTGACTTATTGCATTTTTTTCAGAGTTGAGCCCTCTGGTGCCCGGTGTGGAGGATGTTCTTCTGATACCTTTGGGAATGGGGAGACCTCCTTGCCCTGGAGACCACAAAAAATCATTTCCTGCCACTGGCAGCAGAAAAAGTGCCTCAGCTTTCCCCTGGGGTCTGAGAGGATGACGTGGGTGTCTCAAGGAGTGTCACTGCACCCGTTCCGGGCAGGGAGGAAAATGGCACCATGGAAACATCTGGCCTTTGCTGTAACACTGAGCCCTTTGCTCAGCTCAGGGCAGGGCTGTCAGGGTGCCTCCTCATTCCCTGGCCCTCATGCTTGCTGCTGGCACAGGGCACTTTGGCTTCCTTGTCCTCTTCGGCCCAGCCAGTGACTCAGAGGAGCTGTGCTATTCTTTGCCGGGCTCCGTCCTCCCATGACCCGCTCCCTCCTTCCCGTGGTCTTGGCAAAACCAGCCTTGCCCAGTGGCCAAGGGTGGTGGGTGCTGGGGCTCTCGGCACCGCCTTGTCTTGGGGTTTGGTGAGTAAGAGTGACGTGGCACAGCGAAAAAGGGGCTCTCCCTCCTTGCAGAGCCACAGGCACACATGCGTGCACATGTGCTCCCCGGAGACATCCATGTACATCATGTGCTGGCAGCTCCTGTTGAGATTCCCTGTGTGTGCATGCTCTGTGCTCCAGCTCCCACTGAGATTTTGCTACGTTTTGGTTTTGTGGCTTCCCCTAATTCAAAAAATGTGTTTTTCAGAGGGGTACTGAGCGGCTGCTCTCACGAGGAGGGAAAGCTTGGCCAGACTGGACCCACCAGTAGCTCCTGTGCCAGCCCAGGGGCCTGGCAGTGTCTTGCTGTGGGTACCGGGGATGATGGTTTGGGGCCACTCCAGCACAGCCAGCTTGTTTCCCAGTGTGCCACGGGACATCAGCTCCTGCCTTCAGCACATTTTGTCCTTCCTCCACTCTCACGAAGCTACCAGGAATGTTTTTCTTCTCCTTCTCTCATAAATTGCTACTAATAAAAAGCTCCTGGAGGTGCAGATGCCCAGGGGAGCGGTGCCATTTGGTGGGGAGGAGGAGGGACCCTTGCCCGGATCCAGGAGGTGCTGGGATTTTTCCCCGGCAGCAGAGTCTTGTGAGTTACTGCTGTTTGTCTTCCCAAATTCCTGCTTTATTTCAGGGCCACTCTCCACCTCGCTCAACAGCCCAGCCAGGATGTGAACACTGCTCGGCCTGTGACATTTCACTTTCTCAAGGGACCTGCACTTCCTCACCCCCATCTCCCCTCTTCCTTGCCCTCTATGTTGGAAAAGACACAGAAAACAGGGATATTTTCTGTTTTTTTTCAAATGCATTTCACCCTGGAGGAGCTTTCATGGCACAGGGTGCCCCATCCTGGTCCATTGCTTGGATCAGGCAGGGACATCCAGGCACCTCCATAAGTAGGCTCAGCTGAGCATCCTGGGATTGCCCCATGAGGATGAGCTCCGGGACCCCAAAATCAGCTTCTCCAGATGATCTGAGGATGCCACAGAGGATGTTGTGCCCCAGGCTGACCTTTATGCCTGGATGGAGAAGCCCAATCTGGCCCGTCCTCTCCTATCATGGGGAGCAACAGGTCCCCATGTCCTGGCCGTGGCTTGGAGTGGACATCCCAATAGTCCCGGATAAAAATAATCAATGTTCCCAGCTTGCTGTGTCCCGCAGGAAATCAGCGTCCCTGCCTTGCCAAGACTATGGAAAGGCGTTGACGAGGAGAGAGAAGTCTCCGTCACAGTTTCCGAGCAGCCAGCCAGCAGCCAGCAGATTATAGACTGCAGTGTCATTTGGGTTTGGGGGGTTTTTTGCATTGAAAAAAACAAGGAGATGAGCCAAAAACTCTAAGGAAGGGTTTGGGACTGAGGCCTCGGGTGTGTTCAGCACCTCCCAGGGCCAGTGAACAAGTGAGGGCTCTGTGTGAGCCGGCACTGCCCCGGCACCCGCCCCAGCCGCCGGCCACGCGCCGGCTTCGGGATGCTTTGGCCCTCTTCCCCTGCTCCTCGAGTTGAAAACACTGCGGGTTTGGCCTCTCCAGTTGCTGTTTTTTTGGTGTTCAGGGAGTTTTTTGACATGGGAGAGCAGAGACCGGGGCTGGGCAGCACCACAGTGGGGAAGGGATCCCAGGCCAGCTGGGAGGCTCTGAGCTGGGGGCTCCAAGAGTGTTTGGGGCTCAGCAGGGCTGGCTTGGGCTCTTCTCCATGTTTTAACATCTCGGCGCACAAACTTCTCCCACCTCCTTCCCAGCACGTAGGAGGATGAAGGAGCCAACTCCCGTCCCAGGCAAGGAGAAGTACTCGGAAAAAACTCAGTGTAAGGGTTTGCAGAGAGAACCGGCACCAGACGTGGAAGGTTTTCACAGCAGGGAGGTATCTCCTGGGTGTGCAGGAGGATGTGAGCTGGTGGATGAATGCTTCCCTGCCTGCAGGCTCCTACCCCAGCGTGGGGCATCCCCAACCCTGCCACAGGAAAGCCAGATGCGTTTTTGGGCACGCAGGAGGAGGTGCTTCAGAGTGTTGGGGGTACAACTAAGTCCCTGAGGGGCTGCAGGAACTCCCTGCGGAGCAAACCCTGCCTGGGGATAGGGGTGGGTAGCTGGGGAGGAGCTGGATGCTCAACAAGGCTGCATTCAGGCTGTGGTGGGGGGGCAGGTGGAGGCCAGAGCTGGTGACCGGCTGTGTTTGGAGGGAGGGGACTGGAATTCGTTAAAGCAGCTCTGTAATGACCAGGGCGGGTGCCAGGGGAGCACCGTGCAGACACACGCGCCCCCTTGAAAGACGCCCTGTGTTCGCAGCCTCTTCCCGCCCCGGCCGCACCGGTTTTCCAACGGTGGAAAAACAGCCGGGGAGTGAAGGCTCCTTGTTGCCTGAACAGCCCCGGGCTTGTGCGGCCGCTGGTGCAGCCCAGCCCACCGGCTGCCCTCCTTCCTTCCCGCCGCCCGTGTCAACAAGCGGCCTCTGTGCCAGCAGCGTGCCCCGTGCTGGACTGCTGTTGGGGCAGCCCATGGCCAACCTGCCGCACTTCTCCGCAGTCTCAGGAGCTGGTTTTGAGGCCCTCTGGGTTGTTTGGGGTTGTTTTTTTTTTTTTCAAATATAAATGACTTTATAAGATAGCGAGGTCACCTGTTGTGCTGCACCCACCCGCTGTGCAAACACCCGAGGGGCTGGGGGGGGACACGTGAATACCTGAAGGGATGCAAACACCGAAGGGGCTCAGGGGAATGTAAACACTGGAAGGATTCAGAGGGGATTCAAACACTGGACGGGCTGAGGGGATGTGAACACCAGAGGGGTTCAGGGGGCATGCAAACCTGGAAGAATCCAGGGGGGATGCCAGCACTGGAGGGGCTCAGCAGGATGCGAACACTGGAGGCTCTCGGGGGCAGCTGCCCAGCCCTGGAGATGCTGCTCAGCAGCTTGAACCACTCCCGTCCCACTCCAAACACAGGCAGGGTGGGCAGAACCAGCCCTCCTGCCTGCACCGTGGGTGGTCCTGGTGCTCAAGCGCCCTTGTCCCCAACCTGGTCTGCAATGCCCAAAGAGACCTGCAGCCCCCCAGGGCTGGGGCTGGGCTGTGCCCCCATCCCCACGCAGGGCGGAGGGGCCAGGAGAGGAAGGAATCCGATGGGCTTTTGGAGAAAAGGCTTCATTATGTTCCACATTCCCTTCATTTTACGGTGTGGTTTTATTTATGGCCGGGGGAGGAAATGAGCAGCCTGCGAGGAGGCTAAGGCAAACACAGCGGCCCTCAGCTTTGGCTGGGGCTTTGCTGGGAGGAGGGAGTGCCGGGGGGGACAACTGGAGAGCTTCTGCCTTCAGAGGTGCCCTCAGACCCGAGCTCAGCACCCAAACAGGTCTCCAGAGTGAGAAAAACCCAGTGCAATGGAGGTGAACTGGACTTGGTCTGCAGCACTGGCATTCAGTCCCAATGGGGACCTCGTGGACACACCACAGTCCCCTCGTGCCTGCCCCAGGAAAGCCTCTCCCTGCTTTCCTGCTCCTGGGGTTCTGCCTCGAGATTTACAGGAGGGGGTGTCATGGGCATGGATCCATCCCTGCTGTGATAGCTTTCGGCAGAGGAGGACTTTATCCCCGCTCCCAGTGGCTCCAGACAGTGATTGCTGCACCGATGTACTGAGCCAGGGCTCTGTGTGTTTTTCCAACCCTGACTATGGGAATGAGTGCTCTGGTTCTTTCCTCCCACCCTCCACCTGGCCCTCCCTCGCAGCAGGGCTCCTGGGGGCTAGGACTGGTGCTTTCCAGGAGTGCTGGCCAGCAGAGATTGCTGGAAAGCAGCACCCAAGAAACCGCCAGCAAAGCCATGAGCAATTAATTACCCTGACGGGATCACCAGGAGTGGCCATCACCCTTGTTTTGGGTGCAGGAGGAGAGTCCTGGGCTGGGGTACTCTGCTTCACCCCCATCCCACCCAGCTGGCCTCTACCTCTGGCTGCACCATGCTACTTTGAATCCCTCTCCTGTGTTTATTCATTCAGTTCCTTTCCCAGTTCCTCTGCCAGCTGCTCTCTGCTCGCCTTTCCCTGCCTCCTGCCTGACAGCTTTGGGGAAAAAACAACCTTTTGCAGCCCCTTTTTACAGACTTTGGGGCCAGGGGAAAACATAAAAAAAACCATCCCCCCTGCTAATTCTGTGCTGCCTGGGAGGGTTGTGTCCTGCCTCCTATGTCCTGTCAGCCTCCAACCCCCTGTGCAGTGCCTGTTCCTGCTCCTGCCTGCTCTCCCCATCCTTACAGAGCAGCGTTAGGAGCTGTGATAGCTGGAGGCCATAAAGCGGGGTCCAGGAGGCTTGGCTCTGGAGCTCCATCACTTATCCAGCGTGGTTTTACGATGATTCAAGCAGCCCTAAAGCTGATGGTATTTCCTGAGCTCTCCTGCTCGGCCAGATGCAGAGCCGTGGAGGGGACGGCGAGGAGCTGGGAGCCAGGCTGCAACCCCCCACAAAGGTCCCAGTGCTTTTGGGGAGAGCTGGGGGGATGCACCCCGAGGCAAGCACCCCCAAAGCCTGGTGTGAGTAGGAGAAGGGATGAAGAGCTTTTAATGACATCTGGCTTAATGGCTCCAGAGGGACTTAAGGAATAAGCCTGAGCTGGAAGCAGTGTTAGGAGTGTTTGCCCTGGGAAGCGAAGCGGGGGGAGAAAGTGGGAGGATTTGGGGAAGCGGGAGGCTCAATGGGACTTTTGTGCCGTCCCCTGCAGCGTGATTCAGTCTCAGCCTCCTGCTGCCAGGAGAAGTTGGCCTGGAAATATTGTATCAACCCCAGAGGACATGGTTTCCAAACCATCTCAAGTCGGGTTTTGTTCTATTCTTTCTTTCTTTTTCTCTCTCACAAGCCCTCTCCTCCTGTCTCACTGGCTGGCAGGTTTTCCAGCTCCACCCTGCACGTCCTGGCACCCATTCCCACAGCTTTTCCTACCTCATCTGCTTCCTAGCCGGTGAGGGAAGGGCTTGCAGAGCTGCAGGAGGGCATGTGGTGGCATAAGAGGGGACAATCCCAGCCAGTCCAGTGCTGGAGGAGCAAGGGGACCTTGGGGAAAGCCTGAACCTGAAGCTTGGTTACTGGGGGAGTGGAGCACCCTGGGTGCACGTCCCACCTGCAGATCCCTGAATCCCATCCCTGTCTGCCCAACAGTGCCTGTTCCCAGGCCCAGACCCAGCCCCAGTAAGGGAAAGGAACCTTCCCAGGAGCTGGCGGGGGGGATTGGCGGAGCTTGGCCAGGGGATGCTCACAGACATCCCTGGAATAGCTGGTCGTTACCGGAGTGATCCTCTCCTGCTGTCAACAAACAGCGGCTGCTGCTAGAGAGGAGCACGTTTCCAGGCGCCCGGGCTCTGATGTTTCCCAGCCTCACTGGTGTCAGACGGCTCCTGACGTGCCAAGATTGGGGGAGTTATCAGCCAAAATTGTGGCGGAAGAATGGGCACGAGTGGGGGTGCTGAAGGTCTGCCGGGAGCTACCTGGTGGCCTTAATTGCAGCGTCCAGTGCCCAGGGGTAGGGATGTTAAAATGTGCAACTGGGGTGTAAAATGTGTAAATCGGGGTGATCTGTCTTTAGTTGTGCTGGTAGGGCAGCAGCCACAGCACCCACAGGACTCTGTACCCCATGGGGCTACAAGGCCCATGGCCGGGATTGGCTTTCGGGGACGTTGGGTGCTGTGAGGGGCAGAGAAAAGTGTCTCCACAGACAGGGAGGAGGTTTTGCAGTGCGCAAGGGGAAAGAGAGGATATTTTTTGCTCATTTGGGGTTGATGTGCTAAACTGTCTGCAAAGAAAATGAGTATTTTCTCCCCCCCCACCCCTCTTTCTAGATCTGAAATCTCTCCCTCTCCTCTCCCCATCCTTCCAGAAGTCCCCCTCCCTGCCCTGCCTCCCCCTCCCCACTGCTGTTATCCCTGACTTTTCCATCTATGAGAAACACCCAGCAGGGTGATGTTTATAGAGAAAATAAATGCCTGCTCTATTTCTAGCGCAGGGGGAACACATGGCTGGCGCGGGGGCTGTGGGGGTGTGGAAGCGGGTGCTCACATCCCCTCCCAGGGCTGCAGGGCAGGACAGGAGGCTTTTCTCAGCCACATCTACCTCGGTCCAAGACTTCCCTCTCTTCTCCCCAGCTCCCAGAGGAAATGACCCTGGTGGGCTCAGAAATTTCTGTGGGATGGGACGCTGAAAACTTTGAAGCCCAGATGGAGGCTGGGAAGGAGAATGGGAAATTCCTCCTGACCCCTGCTCTTTCTGCCACTGCACTGGGCAGCACTGCACAGGGGTTATGGCATGAAAATGGATGGGGAACATCCTTTAACATGGTTGGGGATGGCATCACAAGCAGCTGGTGACTCCAGATCCCCCCCTCCCTTGCCTGCCTGCAGCAAAGAGGAAAAACAATGACCAGAAAGCCAAGATTTGGGCAAAAGAAGCAGCAAGGATTCATAGGGCCATCCCGAGCTGACTCACAGCTTACAGCAGCTCCTTCCACAGCCAGTGAGTCACGGTGATGGATGAATGTTGCTTTTCTCTCTCCTTGTCTGGGGCACATGTGATGGGCTCGGCCACCTCCAAACCATGCTGTTTGCCCCATGACTTTCTCCACTCACAGCAACTTTTGGCTGCACCCTCCCTTCCCTGGGATGCTTTCCATCTGCCACTGGCTGTCTGTCCGGCTGTCAGGCAGCCAAGTGCACCCAGAGGTATTGCCTGGAGCGATGCACAACTGGCACAATGGGTGACACACCCAGGGGAGGAAGGATGGAAAGTGGGAATTTATCAACCTCTTCAATCCACAGCTTGGGGCATAAACATCTCCCATCCCACCCTGATGCCCTTGGGAGGCCCTGTTTGGTCTGTCCCGAGGATAGGCAACAGCAAGGCAAACCTGCATCCTCCACATCCTGGGGTTGGAAAGAGCCACCATAGTCCTGCTCCTCTGGATTTGAGCCTGGCTTTGCAGAATTCAAAGCTCCCCTCACTCTGGGCTCTGCTTTGCAAAGCAAAGGCTTTTTGAAAGGGCAAAGTGGCTTCTCTGACTTTATAGAATGTATTTAGAATATACTTTATAGAATATATTAATATTCTATCAATAGAAAATAATATAAAAATATTCTCATATAACAACATGTAACAATATTTTGCTATATTGGTCAACATAACATAAAAACTTGAGTTCCCTTTTTCTGTTCTATTTACCCCAGAAAAACTCTGAGGGGTATCCCACCCCTGTGCAGCATGGCAATATCCAACCAAGCACCGGGCATGAAGGAGACAGCTGAGGGAAGGGCTGATTTGGGATTGAGGATGCTTCTATAGGCACCCTCCTTGTTCCATGTCTCCAGGGGTTTTGGAGATAGGATATGGTGAAGGGGCTGGTGGCAAACCAGGTTTGGGATGCCCAGGCGAGGCCTGGGAAGTGTAGAGATACGAGTGAGGAGTTTCCAGGAGTTTCCCAGCTGAAGGCTGGTGGTGATGCTAATGCTCGGGGAAGCTGGCTTCCCAAAAAGGAGACAAGCCGGAGCCTGGCACCTGGAAAGGGCCAAGGAAGCAGACCCGGGGAGCCGAGGCTGGGCTGGGCCAGTGCCTGTTGTGAACAGTCTGTGCTTTGAGCTTTTTTTAGGCACACAGACTGTTAGCCTCCCTCCTCTCCAGCCCTGTTCCTGTCCAGCTTTCAAACTGACGTGAGCTCCTCGGGGTGAGCTTAACCCTGTCCTTCGATCCTACAGGAATGTGCACATTATATATTTGCCCGCAGCCCTCTGTTGCTAAATATAAGAGTGAGACAAGAATATTCCTCCCTGATTCCCACAATACCAGTTTACCATTCTCCCCCCTTTTCAGCATTTTTCCTGTTCTTTCCCATCAGCTGGAAGCTTTTCCAGCTGCTTTGAGCTATGACCTTAAAACATGTGGTGCGAACAAAAAAAGAAGGTTTGACTATATCAATCAGATTTCCAAAAGTGGAGGAAGGAAGAGTTGAGGAGTAGCTGATAAACCTGGAGAAGGCAGGAGGGGTCCTGGATGGGTACCCCAGGCAAGACACTGCTCCCTATCCATAGGCAGGTACCCTGGACAAGCCAGTGTCCCACTCGCCTCCCCAGGACACCCATCACCACTTCTGGAGGTCCACCCAAGCCTTGGGGGAGGTCACATTTTTGGCACCCACTTGCTGAAATCTTGGGGTGAACGCTGCTCTCGGGGAGCCTACACATCCAGTTCTCTCGTCTCTCCTCATTCCAAACCCCCAGTAAGAGGAATTTTGGGGAAGGGGCAGGACAGCCTGCGGGTGATTTTGCTGGGAACCGGAGGGGAGCCAGGCTGTCTAAAAACAGTTTACTAAAGCTTTACACTCTGATGTCAACAGGGTAAGTTTTATGAGTGTTTTTCTTTTTTATATAATCCTGTATCTGATGAAGTTCGTGATGACTCTTCCCATTTTGGGCTGGGCAGGAAGCTCTGGGTCCCTGAACCTGAGCTTGGAGGGAATGCAAAACACAGGCTTCACCCCCCCAAAACCAGTCTGTCCCCAGCCCCTTGCCCGGCAAGCTTGTGGCTCTCCCTGATGGAGACAGAGGGATGTCCCACTGCGGGCAGCCCATGGGAACACCTGGAATGGGTGCTGCTGGTCTCATCAGGGATGTTCTCAAGTGGATGAGGCTTGTGGGGAGCTGGTGCCCAGACCCAGAGTCACAGCTGGCCCACCTATTTCAGTCCAGTGCAGAAATAATCCCCGGCACTGGAAAATGGGTGTAAACCCCCTTTTCTTCCCCAGCCCCACATGTCTGCGCCAGGCAGATGCCCGTTGATCCCTGGAGCTGTGTCCCAGCCATGGGCAGTGTTACCTGGGGAGAGTCTGGGTGTGTTGGTGTGTGCCAGTGAAGGCCATGTGCTCTTTTTCAGGGTCGCTCCAGCCCATTCACCGTGAAAGAGTTCGGGAGTGCTAGGATAGCCCTGGGACCCATCCTAGACACCAGGCAAGCAACAGTTCCACGTGGGAAAACCCCTGCCCAGGACGGAGTGGAAAGGTCAGGGCTGGGAAGGAGACCACTCCATGCGTTAACAAAAGGGATTTTTTTCCACTCAGTTTGCCAGGCACCCTTCTATTTTGGTACATGGAAAAAAAACAAAAGGAACAAGGCCTGAGGTAAGGAGAGGAGCATGTCCCAGCGGCCACCTGCTCACAGGGAGGGAACAGGGACATCGAGGGACATACAGGGACCTTGCATGTGCTGAGGGCCACAAGGCTGGGCTCTTGGTTCATCCTCATTCTCCTCCTTGTGCTGACACAGGCCGGTATGCAGATGATGGTCGGGAGCAAAAGACTAGAGGTGGTCAGTAATTCTTTGGGAACTGCCTGGAGCAAGCTCTTGCCCGCTGGTCAGAGCCCTGGTACCCAGAGGGAGCTTCGAGGAATATATCAGTGATATACTATATCAGTGAGATGATATAGTATTTTTGGGGGGAGTTAGGGAAATAAAAGTGCTTTCTAAATTCCCTTCACTTTTGAAGCTGCTGATGCTGCTGACACAGTGCATCATTCAGATATCCCAGGCACAGTTTGGAAGGTCAGGCTAAGGCACAGACCCATCCCAGCAGGATTAGACCCCCGTCCAGACCTGCAGAGCCCACTGAGGCTCGGACAGTGGCAGCTCTGAGCATCCTGGAGCAGGGGAGGGAGCAGGGAGGGAGCAGGGCTGTGGGATGGCTGTCAGGATGCTGAGGCAGGGCACACAGCCATGCCAAGAACCGGATGGGCAAACCTGGCTGCTTCTTTTGGAGAACTGGACATAAATCCCAGCTGCTCTGTCCTGAAGTAACCCCTCTGCCTAGCTCTGACCCCCATGCAGCAGCCAGTGTCCCCTGTCCTCCCAGGTCCCCGGGATCAGCCTGCCCTGTGGCACCGTGGGGGTGACGCCCATCCCCAGCTGGCCCTCGGTGCCCTGTCGCTCTAGGGGTGATCCTGCACACCTCTAGGGCCGGGTTAGTGGGAGAGATGAGCCCCTCGCTCTTTGCCCCACACCTCCAGCCGCCCCAGTGCATAGGACAGAGGGGAGGAGCAGAGCCAGGAGGTCACACACAGACTGGCAAATGCTCCAGCTCCCTTCTTCCCACCAAACCCCTGCTCCTGGGGTGAAGAGGGGTTGCCTTCGCAGACAGCTAAGGTAGCACGGCCAAGCACGGCAGGGAGGGTTAGCGTGCTCCCTCCCCACGACGCGGGGCTTGGCGGAGCAGGGGCGGTGCCTTTCTCCCACCGGCTGCCCACGGCGCCAAGCAAAGCCCTGTGGCTCCCCCAAGCCCCATACCACGAGCAGCACGTCCGCGTGTCCCCTCGGGAAGGGGCACGGAGGTACCAGCACCATGAGAGCCACGGCGGGCGAGCCATCCCGTTCCCGCCCTTGTCTTTCCCCAGACACCGTGTCCCAAGACAGGCAAGCTGCTTCTGCCAACTTGGTGACAGGAGGTGTCCGCACGAGTCCCGTCTGGTTACCCAGCCCTCCCAGGAGCCGTATCCCCCAGGACTTCCCACCGCTCCATCCCTCGGGTGGGCTGGTGGGACGGACGGCGCTTACCTCCGTCCGGGAGTCCCGCTCGGAGGGGCTGGGAGCAGCTGGCCAGCAGCAGCAGCAGCAGCGTGGAGATGCCACCTCGGGCACCCATGGTATCCATCCCCCGGGGCTGGAGCAGCGGCGAGGGCTCCGGGACAGCACAGCCTCCGCCGGTGCCTGCTTCCAGGCGAGGGCTGCCGCTACTACTATATTTAATAAAGCGGAGCGAGGGAGGGAGGGACCTGTAACTTCTCCCGCCTGACAGAAAGTTCGCTCAGATTACAACGTCAGATTTCTCTCTTAAAGGGCTAAAGGCCCTCGCCACCCCCCACCCACCCGCTCCTGAAAGCCGCCTTGTTCCTGCCGGGGCGAGGAGAGGGAGGAGCAGGGAAGGAGCCCGACGTAGGGTGCGAGGGGCGGCTCTGGAGGCACCGCCTGCTCCGGGCGAAGTAGCGCGTCTGGAAAACATCTGGCACCGGCCACTTTTTGGGAACAAAGGTAGCTCCTGCTGTCTACAGAGACCCAGAGAAGTGGCTCGATCCCAAAGCCACCGTTACCCATCCCTGGTCGTATTCCCAAAGTGGGTCTCCAAACCTCGCACCTCAGGATGACTCTCGGCCTTCAGGGTTCATAACACTCCAACTGTGTTAGCACAACACTGGAGAAAGAGCTTTCCAGCTTCTCCTTGTGGTGCAGAGCTGATTCCACACGTGTTCAGGACGAGGTCACACCCCCTTGGAGACACAGCATCCCAGCCAGCCTGGCTCTGTGCTTCTTGCTGGGTTTCAAGGGTGTCCTTGCTCATATCCCATCTTTCCATCGCCCTCCAAAGGTGCTTCCATCCTCCTTGGCTCTTGTGCAGCACACCCCTCCTTCCTCCTGGATGAGTGGATTTCAGGTCCTTTCCCCCCCGCTCTGTGCCATGTTTTGCTGATGGATTACTTGCAGCTTCTTTCCTGATGGGTTATTTCTAACCCCTTTAGGGCCTTCGGTGTGACTTTGCCATCTTTGCCAGCATTTACAACACCTTCCAGCTTACAGTCATCTGCAAACATAATTAATTTGTTGTTTACTCTTGCTTTCAGATCATTAATAAAGACATTAAATAAACCTGGGATGTGCTGTTTTTTCAGTAACTTTTCCTGAGTAATTACCAGGGGCTTGGTAAGTTCATTAGCTAATTCTGTTTTGTCTGGGGGTTAAATATTAGGCTGGCTGATTTGTACAGATTCAATTTTGCCAAGTATTTCCTTTCCTGCTCTTTATCTTAGAGTCTGCTGAGGACTCTGGGAGGCTTTTCTCTCTGTCTGTCCTCAGCAGTCCCCTCTCCTGGCCCTTTTAAGGGCTAGTGGAGGAACAGAGGGAAGGGCTTGGGCCTTCAGGGTGGAGATTGATCTTTACTGTCTCCATCATAATTCATGGGTAACAGGTGGGCTGAACACATGCACTCCTCTCCAACCTACTAGAACCATCTCCAACCCACCAGGACCACCTCCAGGTTGGACTGGACCCACCAACAGGCATCCCTGGCTTTACTTCTCGCTCTCATCCCCACTGGGGCACGGGGAACAAGCCACTGTTTGCCAGGGGAACATCGGCTGGGATGAGGGCAGCAAGTACAGCTTGAGCAACGAAGTGGTTCCAAGCAACCTGAGTATCCTCCACCTCCGGGATGCTCAGGGTCCGCTCCTGACTCCACAGGCAGGAGGCTGGTGGGAAAATATCCAAAACAAACTACAGCAAGGACAGAGGAAAACCTCCACTACTTTTAAAATTATTATTGTTTTTCCGCCCTCCAGCAAGAGAAGCACAGGTTGAAACCTCATGTGTCGTCCAGAGAAACATCCCCATGGCAGCCCAGGTGCTCCTGCCACAGGTGGTTCCAGCTGCCCTCCTCGCTGGAGCCCTGAGCCCATCCCTGTGCCCCACATCTGGCCAGCACATTTCCCATTCCTCAGCCAGGCCATGGCAGCAGAGGAGGATTTGTTTTTCCCTTTCCCAGCCAACATGTGGCTGAGCAGTGGAAGGGCAGAGCCAGCACAGAGCGGTGCCTTCGCTCTCTGGGCAGGACTGGCAGCCTGGTTGTGCACCAAATCCAGTGCTGCTGGGGAGGGACCCTTGTTCTTCCCCCAATGCAGCTTCAGCTGTGGGGAGCCAATGCCAGGGTGCCCCAGCTCTACTGTGAGGGGCTGGGGCTTGGGGGGGCTTGGGGGAGGAGAAAAAATCAGAAAAATTCTTTCCTTCCCTCACAGCCCACGGCAGCCATGGTCCCCATCCCTCCTGGTGCAGGGCTGCTCCCCTCAGTGCTGGCTGACCCACCGGTCTCCGGATGCATTTATTTATCCTATTCCAGCTTTATTTAGGATATGTTTCCAGGGTAGCCGGTCAGGAGGGAGGTGTGGAGGCTGCCGAGGGGCTCCGCTGCTTCAGCCCTTCACCCAGAGCCCTGCCATGCATGCAGAGTACCCTGCTCGTTTGGACACCTCTCAGCCACCCCGTCTCTCACGGGAACCCTGCTTCATCTGCTGCCTCTGAACACTGTGTGGGCTGGCCAGGCCGGGAGACTTTTCCATGGAGACACTCTGTGCACCCTTTAATAAGCAGAGCTCAGATCCTGTGCTTGGCTTTCCCCCCCAAAACCACATCCTGCACCCTGACCGAGATGTGTGCCAGCCCCAGGCTCCCACCCTGCTGCCCACCACTGACAGAGGAGGGGATGGGCCACCCACAGAGCCAGGATGGGGGTCCCGATGGCTGTGAGGGGCTGCAGCTGGGGGAACAAGTCTGTTCGAGGGAGGAGAGCTGCAAGCATGCTTAGAGCTTGCTGTGAGTGCCTGGAAGGAATATCCCATCCGGTGCTGGCAGGAGAGAGCACATTCATGAATGCTGCTGGGATTTAGCTTCTCAGCATCTGCCTTCCCACGTGCTGGAGGGATTTTAAAAGGAAACAAAGCAAAGCCTTTAGATCTGACTTGTCTGAAATCCTGGGTGGATCTGGCCTGGGGTGACATGTCCCCAACCTTGGCCATGTACCCATTCCCCCAGGAGCAAGGCTTTTCCCTCTTTGTGCTGGGGGCAAAAGCAATGTGGACCTTGTGTCTGTGGTTCAAAACAGCTGGGCAGACATGCTGAGCTCACCCAGGGGAGTAGAGGGGGATGTCACAAGGTTAGTTCGATATTTCTGATGTGCCCCATCTTGGGGATGAGCTCAAGGAGGAACTAGATGTTGTGGGGAGTTGAAGATGCTTCAGGAAGTTGGAGGAGCTGTGGGCAACTGCAGGAAGCTGTGGATGTTGGGGGCAGTCAGGGATGCTGGGAGAAAGCTGGTGATGCTGCCTGCCTCTGCATTAGGCAGGAGAAGTACAGTCCCATGGTCTCCCAAGCCCCTCCCAAGTCTGCAACCACGAACAAACTAGTCTCTAAGGCAGGTACTTGTGGTGCTGTTCATTTAAGGAGACAAACAGCTCGGGACCCTGAGTGCTAATTGCCCTGACAAGCTGCATCTGGGCTCTCACCCACTCCTTCCCTCCTCCCTCCAACCCAGCCCCACCCCTTACCCGGCTGCATTTAAACTCAGGTGCCTCCAGCACACAGCTGTGGTGCTGGTCAGATGGTCTCTCCGGGCAGAAGGGCTGCAGCTCTTACTAAATTTGTGGGAGTCCTTTGACCTCTGAAGAGCGGGATAGGGATAGGGATGAGGATGTGTCCCCAGCACGGTGAGCAAACATCTCCTTTTTGTTGACTTGGTGTTCCCACCTGGGCACATCATATGCAGCCTCTGTGCAGGGATGGGGTTTTAAGTCCTCAAAAAGTCACCTGCTTGGGGGTTACCTCTCTGCTGGGGCTTTGGAGCTGTGCTGGACCATGGACAACCCCTGTGGACCTGCAGCTCTTCCCCAGGCCTTGTGCAAGGGGTTTGGTGAGAGATGGGCTTTATTTACGTCTGGGGGGGGGGTGGGTTTAAAGGGCTGTGACTGTACTTCGCTGTGACTAATACCCTTTGCTCTTCCTTGAGCACAGAACACATCACTCTCCAGCATTAGTTTTAAAAAGGCAATCAATAAAGCCCATTTATTTTTAGCCTGGATTTAGGGTGCTTTGGTAGAGGAACTGAGCTGTGATTTGGAGCCAGCAGACTCATTGGATTCTCCAGGGCTTGTCAGACAGAGGAACCAGCTTTTAGCACTAGATAAATATTGACTGATGTATTCTCAAGGAGCGAGTTCCTCACTGAGTGAGCGAGGGCTTCTCGAAGGGTCTGGGGAGGGCTTGGAGCATCCAGAGGGGTGGTGGTGACCTAAGCTTGTTGCTCAGGCTGATTTTAGTGATGTCTTGGGATCTAACTGGGCTGTGGCAGAGCTGGGCTTGGTCTTGGGGACCTTGTGATAGTAGAATTATAGAAGGGTTAGGGTTGGAAGGGTCACACAGATCCAACCCCCTCCATGGGTGGGGGCACCTTCCACTAGACCAGGTTGCTCCAAGCTGTCTTCCAACCTGACTTTGGAGACTTCCATGGGGCAGTCACAGCTTCTCTGGGCAGCCTGTGCCAGAGCCTCACCACTCTCACAGGGAGGAATTTCTCCCTAAAATCCGCTCTAACCTTGTCCTGTCAGTTTGAAGCCATTCCCCCTTGTCCTGTCAGTCCACGCCACAAGCATATAGTGTATGTTTGAAGAAATATTCTTCTTCACCAAGCTAGACCTAAAACCCACCAAAACCAGCCCGAGGCCAATGGCAGGCTCTGGGTAGCTTGAGTTGGCAGTGCCCTGGGAGCAGGGTGGGAGGTGAGGAAGATGTAAGCACTCCTGGTGCGGGAGGGTGTCTGGGGCAGCTCGGCTGGGCTGGATGCGACACCAAACGTGTTCGTGGTGCCCCGGTCTCGCAGGGGCTGTGGGGACCCTCCTGCAGTGGCAGGGGTGCAGGAAGGGCTCGAGAGCCTCTGGCAGTGGCCGCAGTCCAGGAGGTGGCACCAGCGCTCCGCGTTCGCCCGGCCGGGGACGGGAGGGATGCAGGGATGCTCCCGGAGCGGAGGGTATGGATGCTCCGTGGGGCATGGCGCTGTTCAGGCCCCGCTGCCAACCCGGGCTGTTGTCTCTCCCACGGCTAAGCAGAGGGCTAACCTTTGGGACTGGTCCCCCTGCTCCTGGTCTGGGAACCGTGCTGATTTAGGAGGGTCTTCCCTCTAAGCTGGTGTGGATGAAGGGCTTCTACCATGCAGCAACCCCAACCTGGAAAATGGGAACGGGAAGAGATCTCGCAGTTCCAGCTTGCTCTGGGGAGTGACCTTGAAAGTCTAGAACTTCTGGTGCTCTGTAGCTCTGTAGCAAGCAGGAGATGCCTGGGCTCCAGTCCAGCCCTGCATTAGCCAGGAGGGAAATTGGAGGGTAGTTTAGATTTGGGGGTCCTGGTGTGCAGGGTGGGGGGCTCTACCTGTGCTGGTCATCCAGCACTGGTAAAGGCTGGAGGTCAGAGATGTGCTTGCAGGTGAGTGTGTTTTGGTGGGGATGTAGAGCTGCACCAAAGGGAAAGGGGAGGAAGTGGCCTGATGGCACAGTGTGTGTCCCTGCAGCCCATACCAGCCAGGACAGCATCTTGATAAGGGGTGAGGTGTCCTTTCTTCAGAGCTGAGCTATGCAGGGGTGAGTTGTGGGGACATGTCTGCTGGAGGGAAGGTACTCAGTGGAGAATTAAGGTGATTGCAAGGAAAAAGGGGAGAAACTGTGGGAGGGAGAAATAAGTGGGATGGAGCCAGGTGGGATGGTCTGCCAGGTCTGAGGCCAGCACACTAGCAGACCCTGTGGTGACTCCCAGTGTGGGTGACACAGACTCAGAGCCCTCAGGATCTGTCCTGTCTCCGTTCTTAATGCAGGTGCCCTCGTAGCTCCTCCACCTTGCAGGCATTGATGGCAGCTTCTCCTGGGAAAGATCAGCCAAAAATGAGAGACATGAGAGCAAAAATAGGGATTTAGATGGCCACAAAAGGCTCATGTGCTGTTTTTCCTCCCAAACAGCCTTGCTGCTGTTTTGCCCCTTGTTGTCTGTTTCTGGTGTCACCAGACTGTGCAGGTGTGCATCTGCAAGGACCTTCCCTCCCAAGCACATGTTTGCAGGTTGCCAAGAGCACACACTGGAACAGCAGCATCGTAAAGCCCTGGCTGCTGCTTCACCTGCTGTTCCCCATCCAGTTTCTCAGGGAAAGATGAGAGATGGCTTCTTTACCTGGGAATGTGGTGTCTTCTCCAGGTGTACCAAGCTGGCAGAGATGCTTTTTGTCCATCCCCAGCCAGGCTTATGGTACTTGAAGCCCCCAAAGCTCTTATTTATCCACATCTAATGTGTGGATGAATAAGCAGAGGAAAAGATGTGATGGGGCCCCCCCTTTTCCCACTGCCCCAGCTTCCAGTGCTGTGGTTTCCCAGTCAGGCTTCACCGGGGGATTTCTCTCCTGGCAGCGGAAACCATCTGTCTTGGAGCAGATTAGAAAGATGTCACTTTGCCGGCACAGCCATTTATCACTGTGGCTGGGGAAATTAGCGGGGCTCGAGCAGGGGGGAGGGAAATTGGGCTTGTCCTGGTGCTCTAAGTAGAGGTTGTGGGGAATTCTAGACTATTTCCAGCTTGGCATTTGTTTGTCCTGAGAAGGAAACCAGTGCCTTGGATTTCTACCTTTGGGCCCTGCTGTGGCTGAGACTAAGATATTCTATCAAAATTTATGGGGCAGAATAGCTGGGAGCATTGGGGTTTTATCCAAAAGCTAATATCCTCCATCCAGGTATTAATTCCAGAAGCCTCCAGGCTTGCCACGATGTGAGACAAACCACATCACCCTGTTGTGGTTTGCAGGGTTACTTGCACCTTTCCCTGTGTGTGTGTGGGAGCAGCCCAGGGGACAGCAGTGGGACAAGGGACCTCAGTCACTAGCTGCCAGCTGGAAACACGACAAAACACAGGAAAGGGAATAAAAATTAAAAGAAGAAAAAGAAAAAAGTGCACTATTTCTCAGTCCTGGTGCAGCAAACAAATGAAGAGCAAAATGCAAATTAAAACAGATAAAAATTCCTTGGCAGTGTCCCCTTTAAGCATCATATATTTTTATCTTGCTGCGGTTTTATTTGCTGGAAAGAGAAACATAAAGAGAGAAATATTCAATTAAACCTGCTTGTCAGCTGGAGCCTCTGAGCTGTGTCACCAGGGGCTGAGGAGGGATGCTGCCAGGGCTCTCCTCTGCTCCATCCCCGCTGGGGAGGGCTTGGGGCAGCCAGGATGATCTCTTGCTTGTCTGCTCGCCCACCACTGTCACAATCGTCTTGTAGCACATGGTTGTATTTGCAAGGCAATACTAATCACCACAGTAACAGGGGCCTTATTTCTGGCAGGGTCTGTCCCCCATGGCTGTGTGGCAGAGCTGGGGCATCTCCTCCACGGAGCAAGGCTGGCTGTGGTGGGTCCTCAAGGACACACTTTGTTTTTGTCTTCTTCCTCTTTGTGACACCGTCCAGACCTTGCCCCTCACCTGTGGCTTCTTTCCTGGCTCCTCCTCACTGCAGTGCCCACAGAGGACACCTGGACTGGTGGTAGAAGGACCCAAGTCCTGCAGTAAGGAGGCCCCATATATCCAGGGTCAAAGCTGGGACTTTTGGGGCAGTAACTGCCTCTTCAGTAGCAGGTGGGGGACTCTCTGGTGTCCACACTGCACGAACACAAGAGAGAGATGATTGCAGGATGGTTTCTGCTCAGATCACAGGCTTTCCTTTCTGGAAGGTGAAATTTTGGAGTCTGTGTTGGTCTACAAAGGCATGCAGAGGTTTCTAGATGGCAGGAGTGAGGGATGATGGCCAGCTGTGAAGCCCAGCATGTGACATTTTTCTACGAATGTAATACCTGCAGAAAGTCAGAGAGAAGGTCCTGGAGATAAGCTTCTTCCCAAACAAGGCAGGACTCCTCTGAACATCCCCTGCCCTACCACCCAGGGCTGATTCCCAGTAGAAACTGGTGATGTGGAGGATCCTGGTCATGTGCTGGTGGGAAGGAACCAGCTGCTGGCTTTTTCTGTGAAGGCACAAGGCAGTGGAGAAGATGCTCCCAGGAATACTCCACCTGGGGGTACTTTGATTTGTCTTGGTGGAAAGGAAATCTTCTTGCCTCGGTAGAAGATGCTGGTTAACAGTGGTGTGACAGGAGCAGCTGCAATGTGGACGTGTCTCCTCATAATGAGAGTGAGACCAATGCCTTGTTCCCTGCAGGAATTCATCAGTTGGCAACGACTTTGTCTCTATGGACCCTGGGCTGGAGCTGAGCCAGTGATATGGAGGCAAAAGGGCCTATTTACCCATGAAAAATACTCCTGAGGCATCTTAAGCCTCTGCAAGCTTCAAATACTGGTGAACCCACAGATGTGCTGTGTGTGAGGAGGTGCTGGTAGGGCTGAAGCATCCCATAAGGGTGCATGGATCCTCGCTGAAACCACAGGTGATGCCCGTGAGAGATGGGAGAGCTGCTCTCTGGGCATATAAAAAATGTCAGAGTGGCAGTTCAGCAACCCAGGGTCAGGCTCACCTCCTGCGAGGATCCTGGAGCCCACTGGCAGCTCCATCAAGCCCCTGGAAAACCGTCATCTGCTGACATGGCACAAATAGAGCTGTTTCCCTGAAAAAAAACCCCAAACCAGCCTCTGTTGTGTGTTTTGACTTGATGTTTTGCTGCTGCTTGGTGAAACCCCTGGCTGAGTGCACTTGGGTGTGTGCCTGGGTCACACTGTGGATGGAGAGAGGGAAATAGAAACGATAGAAACGGGACGAGCCAGGAAAGACTGACTAGCTGGAGAAGAAAATGGGGCAAAAATGTTTTGAGTGAGACAAGAACCCCCATCCCTGAGCCATGGGGTGTCTTCAGCCTTCTCCAGCCACTGTCCCTCAACTCCATCCATTCCTACATGCTCTCCAGCTGTCCTGGCACACGTGGATCCCCTCCCCATGCAGGTTCCCACCCTGTCTTATCCCCATCAGAGACCCCAGTTCAGGAACTGTACCCCTTTCTGCAAAATCATGCATCCCTTTCCCCATGCTGTCTCCTTAAATGGATAAAAATTCCCTATGGTTACTGACTTGGCTCATTCCACATACTCTCAGAGAGGCACATCAAATTTAAGTCTTGTACAGATAATAATTATTTTTATTTTCTGTCTTGTCATATAGGCTGGGTACATCCCAAAAGACATTCCTGTGAAAGCCAAGGCTGCTGAGATGTGTGTGGATAAAAGATCAAGGAATCAGGTTTTCTGCTAAATGCAGATGATTCCCAGACAACCCAGACCCTGGGAGGATTAACCACAAGTGGAAGAACTCAAGTTGCAGGAGGAAGAGTAAGGCAGGAGGAGGAAAGGATGAGGCAGCCAGGAAGGAAGGAGGAGAGAGCAACCCAGGTCTCAGCTGTGAGGATGGATATTTGGAGTAGCCTTGGTTTATATTTGTTGGAAACTGCTCCTTTGTCAAACAAAGTGCATGTGGGGAAGGTCAGGCTTGATAAATCTTCCCAGTTTGAAAGCAGGTGTTCAGAAGTGCTCCAGAGTGTCCCATTCCGGTGATTTGTAAGTGGCCAAAATGTGGGAGAGCTGGTTCAAAATATTTTTTGCTTGGGAAATGTGAGTTTGCAGAGCAACACCTAAAGACAAAAAATGAAGCAAACTCTGATGACTGAATCCAGTCAGGGTTTCTGGTGGGATGGGTTTGACTCCCACCCTTTCCTTGCAGCCCTCCCTGACTCTCTGTGTCCTTGCAATGTGGCTTCCCGAGGACAACAGATCTTTTCGATGACAAAGCCATTTGCTGCCAGCTCTAGCAAGAAAGTGGCTTAAATGCAGTTGAGAAACCTGAGAAGGGGACTCAAGAAACTGGGAATTCAATCATATTGAAAGCTCAGTGTGTCTCGTTCAAATTTTGGTTTTGGGGATGTTGTCACTGACTCCCCACCTGTCGTTTTCCAGCATGGCTCCAGCCCTGGGGTGCAGGAAGCATCCTCAGATAGAAGGGCTGGCACTGGGTAAAAGTCACTAAATTTGGGGAATCTTTAAATATCTTGTGCTGGAGTGACTTGTGAATGTTGTGTGGTTAATAGGGGTTAATGAAAATTAAATAAGAATGGTAGAGAAGCCTGAGAGAACTAAACAATTTTGGGAATAGGTATTATGGGGGGAAGTGTTACCTAGAAAGTTCCTGGGGAGATGGTTCCTAGTATGGGATGGAGTTGGGTACAGGGATGAGTGAGGAGTGGAGCTGGGGGGTGGTGTGAGAGAGGACCTGCTTGTTGAGAACATACTGCAGGAGCTCTGGGAGCAGGGCAGGGATGCAGGAGGTAGAGCTTTTTTTTTTTTTTTTCCCCATCTGGAAAAGTCTCATGGGGGCAGCTGTTGAGAGGCAAAGAAGCTGAATTGGATTTTTGTTCCTGCATGAAGTAGGCTCCGGTTACACAGTCCGAGAGAATAGGATCCTAAATTGGATTTTGCTGCTCGCGCTTGGAATGGGCTCCAGTCGTGTGGGATTATTTGGGATTTAAAGTTAACATATAGGAAATGATTATGAAACCATCACCCAGCCAAGAAGCTGGGGAGCTGCTACGTTCAAAAATGAGAAGGAGTCTCCCAAGCAACACTCAAGCTGTGAACAAAGCTTGGGGTGCTGCAGTGGGAATCAAAGTTTACAGGATCACAGGTGGTTATTTCCTTCTCTGATGTGAAGCTAAGACATGTGTGCCAGCATGGCCATCTCCTTCTCACTCATGTCCCTTCCATGCCTCTCCCAGCCAGGCTGACCCTCATAGAGGGCATGAGGAGACAAAGCAAATCCCTGTGTTGTCTAGTAAAACCAATGATGGATATATATTTTTTTTAAAGAGTGAAATTTGGGATGCTTATAACTGCCTTTGCCTCGTGCTGAGATTTAATGTCTCTGATTTATTTCCCACTCCTCTGCCTCCCCCTTGTTTTGGCCCCAGAAATGTCAAGGCTGATTGCCAGCATTATTTCTCCTCTTTGTTTCAGCACTGCCCACTGGAGCACTGGGTGGTGTGTGCCAGCATCACCACCTGGTGCTGGTGTGGGCAGCTATATTTGGGGCGTGCTCCTGCTAGCTGCTTGGCCAGAGACCATGGCTGAGAGCTGGGGCACTGATCGGACCCTACAGCTCTTTTTCTGTAGACATAAGTGGAGTGGTAAAAGTGGGGTTTGGAGCCTATCAGCGGGTAGGATTTTGGGGTACAATGGGGTTTGAGGCTGCCTGGGTCCCTGCAGAGAGGGGACCAGCGCCGTGACTGGTTTTAGGGGGATCCTGGTGGGGTGGGGAGCAGGACTGGGTGCCAGCAGATGGCACTCCTGATTGTGCTGCAGTCTCTTGCTTTGCAGAAGCTGCTCTGAAATGGCTCCGTTGGGCTGGGCTGGGCTGGTTGCTGTGGCCCAGGACACACTCCTGTCCCTGCCCTCCATCCTCCTTGCTGCCTGCAGCCCCTGTGCCCCACATCTCTCACTCCTCATCCAGGTCCTTTCCCAGACTCTCACTTGCTCTCCTGGGGTGATGGGTGCAAGGACATGAGGCCAGAGGTCCCCTCCTGTAAGAGGGGGCTGCCCAGGGACTCCAGCCCCAGGTTTTGGGGCTTGGGTTGGAAAGGGGAGCATCATGGGAAGGAAGGCTGGGAGCAGAATCAAACACAGGCTCTTTATTTTCTGTCCCTTGGGTGGTAGGCTTTCACCTCTGCCTCAAATTACAAGTCATGTCACATCTTGGGAGGCTTGAAATTGTGTTTCTCAGCAATGTTCCCAAAGAGATTAGAAGCACTGAGATGGCTGAAATACCCTCTGAGCCTGGAGCGGAACAAGCCACTGAACACAGAGGGGAATAGGGAAGGAGCTGCAGCATCCTCACCAGGGTGGAGAGGAGGGTGGGGGGCAGCTCAGCCTTGGCCTTTCCCCACACCCCTCCTGGCTGGGGATTGTTTTCTCAGTGCTGGTTCATACTGGTGCCAATGGGATGTGGGAAGAGCCACCTTCCCTCTGGCATGGGATGGAGAGGCCCAACCACCATCCCAAATAACATGAGGTGTCTTTAACCCATGGAGCACAGGGTGCTGCTCCCCAGATTTACAGATGGAAAGTGAGGAGCTCTGATTTATGGGAATTAAGAAGGACCAAGCAGCCAGGCAGCAGCTGACCCTGAGCACAGAAGGGGTTGATTCTCCAGGCTGATCTAGAGGAGGTAGAGATCCAAAACTTCCTAATACCAGGCAGAAGCTGCCTGCTTTTCTGAAGCTTGTCTGTTTATCCCAAAATTGCCCAGCTTCAATTCTTAGTGTCCTCTTTTTGCTTCTGGAGCCCCTGTGATGGAAGGCAGATGCAGAGAGCTGTTTTGGCTGTGGGGTCACATGCCGGTCCTCACCACCACCTCCCTCCCATCCTCATCCCTGCTCCTGGAGCTGTACAGAGCTGTCTGAGATGCCACTGAAGTGAATTGGTCCCCAGGTGCCGCTTTGAGGGCTTGGCTGACGGAGTGATTGGTGATCAGCCGGCTGAACCAACACATCGCACTGCAATTAGAGACCCGGTATGGGAGAGATCCAGTAACAGAGCTGGTTACAAATATTGGAGGAGCCGTTAAAGATGAGAATCGCTATCTCCCAGGCAATCCAACACTGCTCAAGAGGACATTAGTGTCAGAGCAGCACATAGGGCTGATGAATGCCTCCACAGGTGTGGGTCTCGTGTTATGGAGTGGACAGAAAGATGAGCTGGATGACAGACACATCCACAGACATGGTCATCATCCCAATTACAACCTAGGAAGAGCTGCAAGGCGTGAGGAATAGGAATGGATGGAAAGGGTATCAATGGAGGGGGACAAACTGGGGTCTGCTGCAAGGAGAGGTGACCTCCAGTGCTGAAAAACCAGAGAATTGGTGAAGGAGGAGCTGGGATTGAAGGAGGAGCTTGAATGGTTGGGTCTATTTGGTGAAGATCTGCTTCCTGTTGAAATTCACTGCTCTGGACTTCACTGGCTAATTATTTTGCCATGTTCTTCATGACTGTGAGACTCAGCTAGAGCCTTGCCTCTGAGGTCAACAAAACTAATTGGATTGAATGTCTGTTGAGAGTATTTATGTGGGTATTTTCAGAGTTGGCTTTTTCCATACCTCTGGAAAACTGGAAAGGGAGCTGCCTGCTTCTCTGAGGCTGGTGGGACTTGCTGCTCCAGTCCTGGCTGCAGGGCAGCAGGATGCTGGGGGGTCCTTAAATCTTCCTGCTCCGGTGAGAGAACCTCAAACGCATTTTTATCTGGCTGTGCAGCTTTCCCTCTGCAATAACAATGCACTCAGTGTGCAGAGGGAAATTAATACAGAGCCACATTTACCTTGGGAATCTTTGAGCAAGTTTTTAAATGAATATTCATTGCAATTTTCATGCTCATATGTCTTGCTTGGCCCATCGTGGCCGTAACTGGGCAGCTGGGTCACCTCTTTCCGGGGCATCACTTGCCATGTCAGAAATGCTAGAAACATCCCAAAAGGCTAGATCCACCTCTCAGTTTCTATGCAGCCTGTGAAGTTGTGGATATGATGCAAATTCTGATGTTGACATTTGTGCTGCGATAGAAGAGGAGCCGTGGCTGCGGTGCAGCCTCCTGCCTCCCATCACAGCAGTGCTGGTTGTCTGGAGGAGAAGTTTGCAGCCCTGAAAGGGAAGGTGTCCAGCACCCAGGAGCCAGGTCAGAGCCGCAGGATACACGTAGGCTCTGCAATTGTAATAAAAGTATGTGAGTTGACCTGTGGCCAATTCCATAGAGAGCTCTCAGTGCTGCAGCGAAATGAGTTAGTGGCAGATTCGGGCAAGACTAAAATTAAACCAGGTCAGGTACAGGTAGTATCGTGGAGCTGGGAGCCAGGGTTTCAAAGGATGCTCACTCTGAGAGAGGGAGAGCAGGAAGAAAAGCTTCCTGCGTATGCAAAGGACATTTCCAGAGCTCTTGTCCTTTGATTGTAAGAGATCTAGGAGAAACTGTGCTACTCCTTGAAGATGGGGAGGGGGAAAAAAGCCATAACTATTCTGAACTTACGGAATTAGAGCTGCTAATCAGTGCAGAATAATGGTCAATTTATTGGATGTGAGACATTTAATGATGAAATACCAACTGTCTTTCCTAATTCCTGTGACTAATGGAGAAGGACAAAGTAAAAAAGTGCTAGAAGACATGCCAAGGTGGGGCAGTGGGTGTTTTTACTAGGACAAGGAGAAAGCATGAACCAGGGGCTGACAGCAGGTCCGGGATGGAATGTGGCTTCCAGGCTATATTTCTGGGAAGGGGAATAAAAATACATCCATGAATGCATCCATTAACTAGCCAGGGGAGCTGGGGCTGTTGGAGAGGTGCATTGGCTGCTTATGCAGAGGCTGCAGCAGCTTAGAGTGCTGGTGGAGTGATGTCCCCTCTCTTATCCCCTCTGTCCTGGCTGCAGGGCCCCTGTCTTGGACTCTGGGTGGTGAGTAGGGCACGTGTGCCCGTTTGCTGGGGATGGCTTGGATGGCTCTGGGGGGTTGTGCTGGGCAAAGCCCCTGAGCCACTGGACAGAAGAGGTATGACAACTGGAGTCTGCTTCACTCCTGGAGCTGCACGTGCCTCTGCCAGTGCAGTAGCAGAGCCTGTAGCTAGATGCCACTCAGTACCAAGGTGTCGTTGTTTTTTACAAACCAAGAGAACATTCCCTAATGTGCCTTGGAACATTATCGTAAATAATTAAATCTGAACTGCAGTTGTCACAGTAAATGAACAAAAGATTGTTCCACTTCCCACGTGCAAAGTACAAATCACAGACTTTTAGTCTCCCTCAATTTTTACTGCCAATTTAAGGAAAACCGGCAAAGAGCTGATATAAAGTCTCCAGATTGGGAGTGAATCCAAAATCCCTCCTAAGAAGTCAGCATTTGGGCAGATCAAATCAGTTTCTCTCTCTGCAAGGGCTGAAGAAGTTGGGAAACTTGCTGTGATGACTCAGATCACAGAATCCCAGAATGGTTTGGATTAGAAGGGACCTTAGAGATCACCCAGTTCCAGCCCCCCTGCCATGGGCAGAGAACCTTCCACTAGACCAGGTTTTCAGGGACTTGCAAGTCCTACTTTAAAAGTAAAGCTCAAATCCCTCCCTAGCTGAAGAAACACTTTTGTGTGTGCTGAAGTCTAAGGGATGTAACAGGGCACAATTTGCATGTTATTTATGTAATTAAGGTTTTGGTTAGCTCTTGGTCCCTCACACTGGTCTGCTCCTAAATCAGCTGCTGCAGAGCCAAGCAGACAACTGATGTTACCAGAGGGTGGGATCAACAGCTTGACATGGCCAGGACTTAAGGTAAGCAAAATACAGCCTGTGCCTGGGGCAGATGGCTCCTGTATATCACAGGGACCTCTGAGGCCACCCTGGCTGAGCTTTGGAGAGCATCTCCTTCCCTTTTCCTTGATTTAAGGCTGTTGGTATTGAGGACACAACGGTTTGATGATGGATCCTACTGGCTGTGATACCTGTCTGAGGAATGTCTCGCCTTCCTAAATCTTCCTGTACGGGTCTTAATTCAGCACAGAGTGACACTGTAGGTGTCAACAAGGCTGGGTGCTGGCTTAGATGGGACCCCCAGACTGGCCGCTGCACCCTGCACACACCACAGGCCTCCAGCAAGGGAGAGTGAGTGGCAGAATAATCACCTTCCTCTGCTCCATCCCGGGTTTATGATGCAAAACGTTTTAAAAGGGCGAATAATTAAGTGCCGCTCATAAAAGAGTTGCTTGGCAATGCTGCCAGACTCCTCTGGCTCCAGGATCTGGACTCCAGATGGGGCTGTGCCAAGAGCTGAGACCCATCTTCTGCTGAGTCCTGAGCTTATCCCGTGGACAGAGGGAGGGATGAACATCCCAGTTTGCTCTGACAAGCAAGGCAGAGACTTTGCATTTGCTGAATGGGTCCCCACTGGTGAATCCACTTGCAGACTGTCCGGTACAGGGGGTGTTTCTCTTGGCAAGATCCAGCCACAGTAAATAATCTAGAAATTCCGCTTGATGGATGTTTGCTCAGTGCCAGCCTGTCTCCTGAGAGTTATATAATTCCCTTTCCCACAGCTCAGCTGTAAATTCAAAGTGATTCATGGCAGGTCCCTACACCAAAGGCTTTTACAGCCCTGCCACCCCTGGACAGGCAAGGACAGAGCGGAGGGCAAGGGGTGGCTGGTGCCAAGCCAGGAGGATGGTGCTTGCCCAGGCATCGTGTCTCCCAAGTGCTGAAGCTCCTGAGCAGGGTGGGAAGGGATGTGGGGAGGGAGCAAGGTGTCTCTGGGTGGCATCAGGTGTCCCATGAGGATGGGATAGTTTGGTCCTCTTCCTCTGTCTGGCAGAGGCCTCTCTTGTTCCTGGCACTGTGACCCTGGGAAGCCAAATTACAGATGGATTTTTGGAGGGAGCAATCCCTTTTTCTGCTGTTTAAGCTCCTGCCTGGCCATAAACCTGACTGAGGTGGTGGGAGACCTGTAGGATTTACAGCACAGGGGGTTCCCCTGGGCATCAGGCTGGCCCCTGCCTGCTCTGGCACTGCTGAATGGTGCTGTGGCACTCCAGGGACTGGGGAATGAAAAAGCAACTCTGCAAATATTCCTGTTGCAATTTGTTCAGTGCTCAGGGATGATATCCCATCTGCAATATTAGGACACGTGTAACAGAGTATATCCATATCCCCCCACACTTAAATCAGATGGACCCTGTGGTGGAAGGAGCTGATAAATTCCCCAGGCAGTTACAAAGGCAGGGAAATTTAATTAATTCTTATCTCTGAGAGGAAGCGAGCAGTAGGCAGGGAAAGGGATCTTTTTGGCCTCTTTTCCCTGCTGAGGAGCTGGAGGGCAGGGGAGGCTGTGGGACTCTGCCCAGCACTGGGGCCCTGCATCCCCATCCTGGTGCCTGTGCCTGAGAGTCTGCTGGGAGGAGAGGAAAGAGAAGCCTGCCAGCCTGCTGCTCAGGGGCTTGATCCATCAAAATCCAGGCACCTAACCATGTCAAAACACTGGGACAGTGTAAATAGCTATTTCCAGGTGCTGGAAATATGTCTAAATAAAACCTACTTGGCTCAACTGGTTATCCCAGACAATAAACACCTGTAAACTGTAAGGTGTCTTTGACACACTGCTGGAGCATGTCCATTCCTGCCTGGAAAAATATTTTGGAGTGGTATTTGTTCCTGATGGTTGACTCTGGGGCTGGGAAAGCACAGCAGGGCTGGATGCTGCTTTGAGGGGCAGATGGGGTGCCAAGAGCATGGGGCAGGGCACTGGTAGTTTTGGGGGAAGGGGGATATGTGCTGCTGGTGGGATGGAGACCCATTAAAGTGTCCTGTTGCCGGCATCTTCTGCAGCTGGTCCAAAAGCTTCAAAGCAGCCTGGGAGATGAGGTTTTGAACATAGCCAGTGTCAGGGGTGGTGTGCTGCAAGGGGAGAGCTGCTCCAAGCACCCCAGCTTCCCACCAGCTGCTCACTTGCCCCTGGGGAACCCCCTTTACCTGTGGTGTTGTGGGGATGGTGGGACTATGTCTCGAGGACAAAACCCAGAATGCTGAAGTTGTGGTGCTGGGCTCGAGGCAGGAGAAGAAGGTCCCTGCCCTATGCAGACTGTGAAAACTCCATCCACCTTCACCAACACTGCTCAATTCCCCAATTTTTATTGTTCCTGTCCTCCCAAAAAGCTTTGTTTTCTTTTTTCTCCTCCTTTTCTGTCACTGGCCATTGCATTTTCATCTTATTCTGCTGATAGTTCATTTTCATTTGACATATTAATCTCTGCTTCTTTCTGTAAAGATAACTCATCCTTGCATGATGGCAGGAGTGCATAACCAGTGCCATGCCAGGAATATTTTACTCCCTTTGAAAAGACGGTGGAATAACAAGTAACCAGAGTAGAGCTGATATCACCCATCCATTTTAAAAAGCCAGAGGTCCCTGGCAAGAGACCTGAGAGCTTTGCTTTGCCTTGCAAGCGGGTGAGATTTGAAGCAGTAGCTGAGGGTCATGATGCCAAGGTGGGGCTGGATGCTGGTCCTCCCCCACCATCCGTTCACACGCTGGAATATTGGGCTAATGGCACTGGGTTCGTTTATTTGCTGCCGTTTATCAGGCTTGTGACTGGCTGGCAGCTTTAATGCTGTTTATATAAGGAACGGCAGCAACGTACAAGAACAATTATTCCCACCAATGTGCCCTGGGGAGGAAACTGTGCTGATTTCACCACCCCATCCCTGGCAGTGGGGACATGGGAGGTACCGCACAGGGTGGCAAATGTCACTGAGAGGAAGATTTTACAGCAGAAGCTGCCTGGCTTCCTCTGAACCCTTCTGCTGAAACCACACAGCTCTGGGTATGCTCCCGGTGCTGTTCCCTTAAACACTTAAAAGGACTCCATCTGGTTTTAATTATTCAAATGAGCTGACAGGGTAATCAATATAAATGGTTAAATGTGGCCAGGACTAGTGTCAGCTCTGCTGCAGCACCCATAAAAGCGCTGGATAAGGGGGGATTAGCTGCTAGAGTCCCCTTTGCCCGTGGGAATGGGTGACACCACAGCCTGGGCTGAGGGGTCACAGGGAGAGTTTGTGCCCACAGTCATCCTGTCAGATGCAGGATTTAAAACCATAACCTGCGGTACTTCTGGCTCTGGCTGCTTTTTTATTGCTAATATACTGCTAATTGCACTCTGCTGTGCGGTAATACTAATAAAGTGAGATTTAGAAAGCAGGAGGCTGGAGAGAGTAAATCAAGGGCACGGCACAGCCTCAGCTCTCTGCATCACAATTACCCACAGCTCCCTGTCACTGGGGAGGGGTGAGGGATCCCACCACCAGGACCTGCATCTGGGGTCCCCAGGGTACCCCAGGCTGCCAGGGTAGAGGGGTTTTGTGAGTGCCACATCCTGCAGTGGGAACCCCAGCTTCTCTCGGGTGGTGGAGGAGCTTTGTCCTCCCCAGCATCAAAGTTTCTCCTGACCCCTTTCTGCTCTTGGAGCTGTGGCCGTGCTGCTTTTTTTGTTGTGTTGCCATGGTAACACTGCCTGCATCCATCCATGGTCCTGCCTGTATCTCTCCCTGCATCCCGCTCTGGTGCTTCCTCTGTCTGTCCCTGGTCCTGCCTGCCTGGATCGTACCCTGTTCCTGCCATACCCGTCCCTGGTCCTGCCCGCATCCCGCCTTGATGCTGCCCTCATCCTTCCTGTGTCTCGTCGTGGTCCTTCCTGTCTCCGTCCTGCCCTGATCCTGCCTGAATCAATCCTTGCCTGGTCCTGGCTATGTCCTGCTTGCATCCACCCCTGGTCCTGCCTGCCTCCCTCCCTGGTCCTGCAGCTGGTGAGCGCCACCAGCCTCCTCTCGTGGGTTTTGAAGGGGGTTCTCCCAATCTGTCTAACAGTGGACAGAACATTATTAACAGGTGACAAGAGGGAGGAGGTGGGCATCGCTGGGTTAGTCAGTCTGTCTCTGCCGGTCCCTTGTTGCGGCTGCCAGTGCTCGTGCCTCGGTGGTGTTGTGCTTCATCAAGCCGGCGCCTGCCTCGGGGTGGGGTCATGCGGAGACGACCACTGTAATGAGAAGAGCTGAAACTGCCGCGTGTAGCAGGAGGGGAGTGACATCCCCGTACCCACCACCAGCCAGCCACAGGCTTTCTAGGCTTGTCTGGCCCAGAGCGATGGGAGAGCTGAGGCGAGGCTGCTCCTTCTCCCTCTCCTCCCAAACCCTCCTTTTCGCCTCATGTTATGGCATGGAAATGTTTGACTTTACAGCCTTAGTTTATATTGCTGGGAAGTAACTTAACCGTGCTTTCTAAGTGTTGAAGCTGCATTTCTTTTTGATGATTTCAAAGATTTATTAAGTTCTCCCAGGGAGAAAAGGAAGGAAAGAAAAAAACCCCAAACCATGCCAGCAAATAAGATTCAGTGGTAAGCCCAGTGAGTAAACCCAGAATATATGTGCAGTGTTTAGAGATTTTGCTGGAGCATTTGCTTGCTGCTGGCTTCTGTCTACAATAGGATGTAGGGGAATCCAAGATGCTCAGCCCTTATCCTTGACCATAGAAGATTTGATGCCTGGGAATGCTGTTTTCAGAGTTTCTCCCTTTATTTTGGGGGTCAGATACGGGAGCTGAACAGCGGGTAATTAAAGGTTTGCTGTTTGCTAACAGCTGGAACACTGGAAGTGCTCATCCAAACCACTCAGCTTAAATTAAAACATAGTAAGTGCTTCCTGAGCAGGAATCTCAAGCAGTTCCTGGGCAGTCTGTGAACATGAGAGATGGGTCCAGTTCACCGCACAAGTTAGTTGCAATTAATTAATGAACTGGTTCTATTAATTTACTCCCAAATCCAATCACTGGGGGATGAGGTCACAGCTGGCAGAGAAATACCGGCAGATTGTGGAGTTTTCTGCAAAATAAATTAACAGCATTTAATTTCAAGAGTTCAGGGGAAAAAAAAAATGCGTTAAGAAGTGATAGGGCCTGGAATTGAAATGGGGCTGGAGCCACGAGGGGCACGGCCAGCTGTGAGGTGGGTGAGAGGCAGAGCCAGCCTTCTATCCGAGGGTATTTATGTACCTGCTCTATCAACCTGCTGCTCCCAGCTTCCACACAAGTACAGAAGAGAAAGTCCTGGGGGAAGCTAGTCTAAATTACTGTCTCCCCCAAATAGATGTGATTTGAAGCAATTTCCTGAAGTGTGGGATTATTACAGGTAGGTTATGTATTGATTTTGAAGGCTTTCAGGTGAGCAGAAATATTCTTCCCTCATCACAGAAAAGCTGAGAGGTTGGGGTTGGAGTTTTTTGCTTTTCTTTTTTTTGGTTTTGTTTGTAAAGAAGAGGGAAAATGCACCATAATAATGCAGAGGTGAGGCATGGGAAGGCAGCGATGGGTCCAAGGTTTCCAAAATATTTCTAGCCCCTAAATTATCCTCAGAGGTAAAAAGCAATGAATTGTGGTTCCCAAGGTCCCACAGATGTTTTCCTTGCTCCCTTCTCCCCCCCCAGCGTTCTTCTAACTCAGGCAGGTGGGTGCTTACCAAGGGGAGTGCGGATGTAAATCCCTGTTAATCTCTGCTTATTCTACAAGAAGACTAATGATTCTGAAGGTTGTTTGCTCACCTGTTTGATGAGCTGATGGAAAATGAAGTCATATTCCTCTTCCTGTCTCTGCTCTGACAGAGGGCAGGCTCCTGTGTTTGGGTGTGTGATGTTGCAGGGAGCGGTGGGAAGATGTTCTGGTGTAATTATTCCCATCATGCCAGCAATCCACCTGCCCTTCTTCTAGTTGTAGCTGCAAAAAAAATGCAGCCTTTCCTCATTAAAAACTACCAATTTATGGGACCTGGCCTGCCCAGATCCTGCCCAAAGCTGCTGGAAAGGGGTTCCCTAACATCTAACCCCTCCCTTCTTCTCTGCACACTGGATTCAGGCAACAGGTTTTCTCTCCCACTTTGCAGCCACCACCTTCTGTATTTACAGAGTCAGTTTTGCCCTTGACAATCTCTCCTCTGGGTTAAGCAACTCAAATTCATTCAACCTTTTGTATTTCCCAGATCTTCTGGACTGACTTCACTGAATTCATCAGCGGGCTCTTAGCCCAGGAGGAGGGAAGGTCCTGCCTGAACCCCAGGCTCGTCACTGGAGGTGAGTATTTCTCCCATCTTGATGTCTTGGGGCCCTTTGGGAAGGTGCAGGGGATGTTCCCAGCAGTTCTGGGGGCTTTTTTTGCCTCTGCCTCTTTTGCAGAAGGCTGGCAGCACCCCCAGCAACTGAGGAATCAACTCTCAGCATCTTTATCTAAGCCCGCCAATTTGGCTTTTCCTGAATGCAATCCTGCAAGAGCAGCTCAGTGCTTCTCCCTCCATGTATATATTCAGGTATTTTCCCACATCCAATTAATCCAGCCCCTGCCTCGATCCATCCTGCCTTTCATCCTCCTGCAATAAAGCATCTTTTGTTAGCAGCTCGCCGCTGGCCGTGTTTCTCTGCAAGGCTTGTGTAAAACAAGTGAGACAGGGACGCCCACTACCCTCTTCTGCAAACTTTGGCGCTGGTGAGGGGAAGGGAAGAGGTTCATTTTATTCTGAATAAATATTCATTTACTCATTTATACCTGAGCCCCCTGGATGAGAGGGAGCTTGAGGGAAGGAGAGCTAAAGCATTGCTATGGTTAGTTAGAAAAAGTTGGGGCTGTAACCCCAGGAACTGTGGGAGAGCTCACCAGAGCATCCAATCAGGTTTTTTCAGCACTGGACAGTTTTACAGTTCCTGCATCTCACCTTGGCCACCCAAAATGGGCCTGAGGGAGCCTGCACCTTTTTCTCCTTTTCCTCATCAAAACCCCTTTGAAGTAATGGAATTTTTTTCCATTGATGATGTGTTTTATTCCCATTCTCTCCTCTCCTTTCACCTACCAACCCAGGAATAATGAATCCAGACTGGCTGGAGGGTTCAGGCACCTTCAGGGAAGGAGATGACTCCATAGGGTTCATCCTGCTACTGGTGGGGCTGGGGGTCTCCTGCTGGTATGATCTCATTCCCAGGAGCTTAGGGAGGTGGGATTTGGAGATACAGTTTTT
>JAYRBT010000018.1:20673217-20689019 GCA_036023395.1 Myiotriccus ornatus | reverse complement strand
CAAAGCACTAAGGGATGCAATCCTCTTTGCCCCTTTCCCAGCAGAGGCTTGTGAGCAGGTCATTGCCATCCCTCTTCTTTCCCGGCTGATGAATGCTTTGCTGTTCCAAGTTTAGCATCAGTGGGTCTGTCAGAAAAATTAATTTTTTAATTAAAAACATTTTTTTTTTGGTGGTGCTTTAATGTCTGGATCTGGAGTAATTATTAGTAGCTCCAGGGAGACTGTGCTTTAGAAAAATTGTTGGTGCTACTGCAAAGGAATTTATCTGATTAACGTCAGCCTTCACACGTGGCTGTTGGGGGGGGTGGATGACGGTGGGAATCCTGCTGCTCTCAAGCAAAATGATTAATCATGGAAAACAAGACAGGGTTCTGCAACTGCTGATTTTCTACCTCAGAGGTGAATTGGGAGAGGAGGAGAAGCTGGGAAGTATGGAGGTCCCTTGCCATCCCCTTCCCCTGCACATGGGTCCCGGGGTGTGGCTTGAGTGATTGGAAAGGTGAGGAGTGATGGCTTTGTCCCTTGCTGGAATAAAGAGCAGGAAAACACCCAAAGAGAGCATGAGCAAAACACTGGCTTGCCCCCATCCTGGGTGGGATTGGAGGGGCTGCTGCCACCCCTGAGGCTGGGCTTGCTCAGCAATACCCGCAGCCAGCCCTTGCCCTGCTGTGACCACTCGCACTCGGGTGTAGGTTTCCCATGACCAGATCCCTCTCTCAGCCAAAGGTTGCCTAAAGAAACCAGCTTTCCCCCCCAGTTCTTCCTTCCTGGCTCCTTGTTAGAGGCTTATTCCTGTCCTGTAGTGTAAAATTCCTGGCTCTGTAGATTAAACCAGATTGCTGGTTTAATCCCTGTTGCCCTGGCAGTGCTGGCTGGTCCAGTTTTGGATTCTCCTGGACAGGGGAGATTAACTGGAGAGAGTGGCGTGAAGGCACCTGTTTCTTCATGCATCCCACTTCTGCAAGTAATTTCCAGTGATAAGGTCCTCAGGATGGAGGGATGGATGGATGGAAGGGTAGAACAACAGAAGGAGGGATGGATGGATGTGGCAGGAGGTCCAAAAGCAGGAGGGGCCAACTCTTGCACTGCTCAGGACCCCCTTCTCCTTGCAGCACCCATTTGCTGAATTTTGTAATAACATTATCATGTGCTTCCCTAATGGGTTCTGCAGGCTTCAGGCAGATCCTACCCTTTGTGCCCAATTAACAGGCTGTACCCTGGAGAGTCGGAGGCAATATATATATTTTCCATGTAGTAATAGGACTTTTTTATTTCCTTTTTTTATTTTTTGGCTGTGGTGCTGTCATTATAATACTGATTTGTCATCCAGGTGTCAGGAACAGCTGGGTGGCAGAAAAAATGGCAACTTTAATTCGTTTTGCAGGCAGGGGAGTGGGGAGAAGAGTTTCCTCCAGGCTTTTTTACCCCCACCCTGCCAACCTTCCCTCTGTGATGCTCCATGTTCCACCCTGACAGGAACATTTATAAACTGCCACTGTGGGGTGTATTATTAACAGCTCGATTCCTTAAAGATGCAATTAATTATTCACCTGCTTCCAAATCAGTTTAAGCACCTTCTAAGCTGCAGCGTAAATAAACCTTCCCAACTTGCCTCTCTCCTTTTGCACATGTATTCCTGGTATTCATAAAGCTGAGCTATTTAAATTGAGCCAAACTAGCAGCTATTGTAAATTACTGCAGCTCCATTGGCTTCCCGGGCACTCCGCTGAGTTTCACCAGCCAGGATTTTAACTCATCCTTGTGGGGCTGGCAACTGTCGCTATTTTCTCATTTGCCATATTTTTAAGCTATTTTTGCCTTGCTGCTGAATCCCTCCTGTTTTGTTGTGCCTCTCCCCCCCCCCCAGCCCAATCTCCCTTTTTTACCCGTTTGCTATTTAATAAATCATCCCCTAAATGATCCCCTGACTTGAGCATCAGCTACTATGCCTTGTGGAGGGTTTATTTATATTTTTTTTCTCCCCTTTTAGGAAAGATGTTGATTAGGTCTCAGCTGATGGCTGCTTTTGAAGGAAAAAATGCCGACTGTTCTCCAGGGGGGTCTGCGAGAAAAAGGATCATTTATTGTGCTTAAGTTTCTGGGCTGAAATTTAGGTTTGGAAAACGGTAGATATTTGAGGAGAAAACATTTTAAGAAGAGGTTTGGACTTCTTTTTCTCTAAGGGAAAGCTGAGGCCTGCAGTGGATTTTAATGGGAGTGGATGGGGCAGAGCTCCCGAAATACCTTGTCCTCACCACCCAGAAACGCTGAGCACCCGGGGCTGAGGGGACAATGGAGTGAGCAGGAATGCCTGGAGAATGCTCACCTCCATAAATAGTCTCTATAAAGGAAAAAAAGTAATTAAAAATAATGTTAAATGGATAAAACTCTCCTTTTCTATTGCAGGGTCCATCTCCAGCACAAACACAGAGGCTGCCTCCGACACTTCAAGAGGCCGTGCCAAATCTTGGCATAGATTAGTCGTTAACAATGGAGTTAATAATGATAATGGCACAAATGTCCTGTGCCTGCATGAGCTACACTTAGGAAAATCTGCCAGCACCAGGTAATCACCATGTTTCATGCTGTCAATGAGATCAATCATGTCGAGAGCTCATTCATCAGTCAGCTGTGCCAGGGGCTTAGCAGGCAGGGGGGAGTGCAGGCAGCTCACAGAGCCCCAGATACCAGCTCCTGGGGGAAAAGGGGTGGTCCCCCAGGGCTGGAGTGGAGGTGTCAAAGCCCCGGTGGGCTCCAAACCCCGCTGGGTGCCAGGCAAAGCCTCTGCTCCCTTCTCCTCTCAAGGATGCTCTCACTGATGCTCCCCTCTCTGTGGTGGCTGGGGCTGTCAGGGCTTCCTCTGCTGGAGACAGATTGTTTGTTGCTGTTTCTCCATCTGGCTGGAATCACGTCTGTCTTCCACGGTGTTGTTTGTTGCCCGACTGCCACGTGTAAGCCATCTTTTCTCCTTTGCTTCCTACCAAGGAGATTTCCTCAGTGCCCCAGCACTGCCCTCAGGTCCCACTTGCCCACGTGGGATCCCAGTCCACTAGTGCTGGAAATCCTGCCCCAAGGGACTTTCTGCTCTGAAAAATAGGATCTTGCCTCAAAAATAATCCCTAAACCTGTAGTCCTGGCAGGAAGGAGCCAGCAGACAGGGAATGGGCAGCTGTCCCAAGGCAGCTTTGCTCCAACAATCAGCGAGAGGTGATGGAGAGCCTGTCCCCATCTGTGGCAAGGCCAGAGCCGGACCCTGCCCGAGGGCAGTCAGCCAAGCACAGCCTTACAAAAGGGATAGGAATAGGCTGCCAACAGCATGTTATGGCCAGCTTGGGGTTTGCAAATCCTGCTGGACAATCCTTTATGGCTGGTGTGTTGGCAAGGGGGAGACACCAATCCTCCGGCCCCCCAGCTCCTCTCAACACCAAACCCTGTGGGAGCAAAGCACCCCGTGAGCTGTCGTGCTGGGACGGGCAGTCCCCACCCTGCCCATCTCATGCCTGTGCACCCTCCTTGGTAACTGATAGGTGAGCAGACTGGGAGCTGGGAAAGGACTCCAGGTGCTGCCAGCTGGCAGCTGCCATGGCTGGCAAGGCTGTCACTCCTGGTCTGCATGAATCAGACAACAGAAGGCACGGGGACGTGGAGGGGACACAGCCCTGCCTGTCACTCCGCTGGCCTCTCCATCCAGCACCAAACCACCCTTCCTCTGCCAGCTCTGCCTGCAGGTCTCTGCTGGGCTCCATCCTCTGTGCTAAATGGGGATGCAGCCTGGGGACCCCCTTGGCCAGTGGGGCTTCAGGCTTGCTGACAGAGCAGGATTTTGGGCAAAAGATTGTACCCCTTATTCTGGGTCTCACAGTGAAAAGGAAGCAAACCATCCTACCTATCTCACCATTGTGCCAGGTAAGAAGAACTGGGAAACCCACCGCAGGCACTGGTGATGCCAACCTGCAGACAGCCAAGAGGGACTTGGCACTCAGTTTTAACTCCATTACCTGCATGGAGGCTTTGCTTGTACAACACTTTTGTAATTCCTGGGACAGATATTATTGCAGAGCACAGCCTGTGACCCCAGCCTCACAGTGTCCTCTCCACAGGTTGATCTGAACTTTCTCAGAAGCTGTAAACCTTCCTTGCAGTGCCCTGGCCAGCATCCTCACCTTCCACAGTGTGGCACCCAGCTACCTCAGCACCACTGCCAAGGGTGCTGCAGATGTTGTCCAGCAGGTAACAGCATCTCTGCTCTCATGGCTGTACCAGGAAGGGATGCAGGGCTGATAGTGGGGTGAACCCCAGGAGCCCCTCATTTGGCTCTCCCTTCCCTTCTCCCAGTCCTGCCTGGCCCATTCCCCCCTTTCTCGCAGCAGCAACCCTTTCTTCTTTACCTCTTTTCCTTTTCCCCACTTCTGGAAGGCTGCTTGATTGCCTGGCTCCCTTCATTAGCATGATACCTCCTGGAAAATTGGTAAACAGAGGCGTATGAATGAGGTGTTGATTGCAATCAGCAGGGGAGAAGGGGGGCTGAGAGCGCTGGAGAGGCCAACTATGCTTCTCAATCACCCAGTGGTCCAGGTTGGCTGCTGGAGAGGATCCACTCCCCAGCACGAGCTGCCTGGGTTGGCCACCCCACATGACTCTCCAGCAGCCACCTGAGCATCCCTCTGCAGAAGAATGCTGCATGCTCACCCCCTTGCCCTTCCCTCTTGGGGCTGTGGGATGTGGTCTGGAGAGCCCTTCCTGGCCGCTGGGCTGGGTGGGATGGCTGGGTTCCAGGACATCCTGTCTCATGGGATGCATTGCTGGGCTGATGGCAGGGGGTGCAGCAGGGTGAGAGCACCCTGGGGGGCTCTTGGAAAACAAGAGCTTAAAAGCAGAAGCATGATCACATCCTATTATTAATCTGGACATGCTGCAATGGAGCTGATCCCCGGCCACCTGTTCCCCTGGCACCATTGGAGGTGTCACAGGGGCAGGCAGAAATTACAGGGCTGGTATCTGGTATCACAGAGGGGAATTTGCCTAATTTCTGGCCTGTTTCAGCGAGAAGTGGCTGAAACTATCTTCCCCAGGCCTGCTGAGTTAATGCTGCCTGGCTTTGTCAGCACCACAAAGGTGTTTGGGATCTCAGAGGTGACATCTTGCAGAAGTGATGAGATATGGGTGAAGGTCATCCTCCACCACGCTGCAGCATCACCAGGGGAGCAGGGAGTGTGTGGAGTGCTCCGTCAGGAGCTCTGTGCAGGAATCTGGATGCACAGTGAAGGTGGGCAGCAGGGGCAATGATGCCCATCACCCAGCTTGACAGTGTCAGATTCACCCTGCTCGGAGCCCTGGGCTGCTGCCAACATGCTCACCCACAAGTGTCTGTCATTAAGCATCTATTTAGGCATGCAGAAGTTGCCTAATTTTTCAAGGGTGCTGCAAACCCCCAGTGTCCTTGAAGTCAGCTGTTGCTGAAAGTACCTGATACCTTCAAAAATGAGTCATGGGGCACGTGCATTTGATGCCCAGTAGAAACAGTGGGCAAAGGGTCAGCCTGAGTGGGGAATGGATGTTTCCCTATCAGCAAAGAGGGTATCAGAGCATATCAGAACCCCACTGGGTGTTGGGAAGCGATGCCCTGACCGCATGTAGAGGCAGGCTGCAGCCCTACATTGCTGGAGAAACCCCAAGAGTGATGGGAAACCCCTTGGGGAAGCGCCTTTCCCTGTGGAGCATGCCTGTTGCCACCCAGGTTAAGTCTCTGCTCCCTGTCCGCAGCCCTGATGCTCCACAAAGGTGGCCTTTGCTCATGGCAACCAAACTTCCTGCAAAGCCCTGCCTAGAAAAGATAGCAGAAATAGGATGCCAGAGGATTATTCCCCAGCCATTCTCAACAGGAAACATGACCGCCGAGGATAAAGGCAGGAATTAGAGGAGGACACCTGAACACGGGGGCTTAGGCTGGGAGATGGATTCCTGCAGAAGGAGGCAAAACACTGGCATTGGTTTTTACTCCCCTGCATCTGTTATTTGACCTTATAAAACTCCATTTGTGGAGGTGGTTGTTATTTTTCGTTAAAACTTTTAATCTAAAATCCCATTAGGCTCAGCAGTGTGTTCATTTGTGAGCACAAGAAAAACAGTTCAGTGTTTGCTCATTCCTGTATCTTCCTCACTTCAAACAGACGTAATAATGCATTTTCTCTTTCCTTCTTGTTCCCCTTTGTGGTTTGGCTTTTTTTAGGAGCCTTCGAGGCAGTTCAGCTTGGTTTTCCCCACTCCCAGCACTGCACATCTTTTCCAGCTCTGCTGCTTTCATGTCTGTTGGCATGAAATAAAATTCACAGGATGTCCTCTGAAGCGGGGACTTTTCTTTGCCTGGCTCTTCTGCCAGTGGGGTTAAACCAGCCCATCCAGACCAAATTGCCTGACTTTAGGATGAAACAACATTAAAGATACATCCAGGGCGTATTTTTGTATGTATACTCATCTCTGCTGGGCAGCAGCAGCCTATGGAGAGACAGACTGGTCCCCACACTCAGGGAGGCATCACAGTGGCCGTTTACAGAGTTTTTTCTTCGCTCTGCTTTCTCTGTCATCTTTATTTCAGGAATTGCTTTAAAACCAGGCTTTGAATAATTCACTGGGAGCATACGGCAGTCTACCCTGACTGCTTCGTCACAGCTTCCCTTGACTTCAATAATTCACTTTCCCACCAGGAGCTGATGTGCTTTCCTTGTACGTGGGTTTGCTGTCGAGCACACCCGGCTCCCAGGCCAAAGCTGGTCATGAGGAGAAGTAAAAGGGGATTTAAGGCCGAATGCCTTTGTTTTAATGAACACTGTGTTTCAGGCAAGGCAGAGGGTTTACCAGGCGGCTTGTCCAGCTGTTGGAAAGGCAAGAAGACTGGTCATGGCTTGGTGACAGGGATGCTCCTCTTGCTGCCATTGGTGCCGGGTTCCCATGGGAAACGAGGGCATTGGTCCTTCAGCCCCTTCCTTGACATGAGCCTTTGGGGCTGCAGCTCCAGTGGGTCAGTATTCACCCCCCAAGAGCATCCCAGACCTCTCACCACCAGGGGTGTTCCCCAGCCCCACTGCTCCAACTGTCTGGGAGCTGCACTACACCTCAGCCTTCTTAATGAGGTACCTGGGCTTGTGTTTTCCCACAGAAAATCAAGCCAGGATGTGTTAATGACCTGGCGATGGCCAGGAACAGTGAATAGGAGTGGGAATGGCAATAAGCTGTGGGGATTCAGTAGTCTTTCCATCTAGACCCTGCTTATCTGGATAAATTAGGGTTTAATTTAAAGGAAACACTAAGGCTCCTATTGCAGTGTATTGATGGAAGAATGGGGAATATGCATGGGGAGATGCTAAAATACATACTGTACCAACTCTGTGTAACAGTGGTTTTGCTGTGGATCTCTTTTCCTGCCATCTCAGGTGCGAGGCTGTTGAGTGATGTGCAGCAGGGCATCACAGCTGTGAATAACCAGCAAATTCCTGAGAGAAGAGCTGGGTGCCGGATGCCGTGGAACACATCTGTGCAGGGGTGCAGGCTGAGGCAGGTGAGGGTGAAGATGGTGTGGTGCCTGTGTAAGAGCATGGCATGGGAGAAGGGGCTTAAGCTGATGCTGAGTGTGGTGGATTTAATTTCCTCGCAGTAGCACTCCAGTATTACAAGGTGCTCCAGAAAAACCAGAGAGGGCCTGAAGCGAAATGCAGCCGAGTCAATTGAAGTTAACTTCCCTGGGCACGGGGCCAGGTCCCTCTTTAAAGACTATTTTTCCAGAAAGGCTGCAAAAATGTATTTTCGGTTGCTTTTGATTCAGCTGCCTTGAGCCTGCTCAAGTGAACTGTGTGCAAAAAGAAGCCTGAAAGCCTGGGCTTGCAGGAGAGGGTGCAGACTGTGAGGACCCGGCCTTATATCCCCCCAAAATCTCTTGAAGGAGCCCCACGAGTACTATAGGGCCCCCCAGCCCTGCCCTCTTCCAGCATCACTGAGGAAAACTAGTGGACTAGGCAGGCTGGAGGAAGGTGGGGGATGCCTCCAGCCCACAGGGCAAAATAAAGGGTTTGCCATCAGGCAAGGCAAAGCTCCCCCCATACCCAATGCTGACTGGGGGCAGAGGGGCCCCCAGCACTGAGGGACCCATGGCTGGGAAGGGAGGCATTGGGAGACCTGAGATTTAGGGACAGAGAGTCTGGCCAGATTTGCTGCAGGTCAAGGCTGAGCTGAACTTGTCCCCAGGTTGCCTGGGGGGTTTGAGGCTTCATGTGCTGGGGCTGATACGGCAGAACATCCCCTAGCTCCGCTTGCAGAGTTTCTCTCCCTTAAGGCTGTGCTTCCCACACTGTGGTGTGGGGCAGGAGGGGTTTTCACAGCTTTTCTCCTCCTTCTCAGTCTCCCCAGTCTGCTGCTGCTGCTGCTCTCAATAGCTGCTGCCTCTCTAATTGCATTATTGCTGATAGGGGGAAGGATACCACTGCTTTGGCTTCAAACAAACGACGCCCTAACCCAACTCATTATCCACCTGACTTGCTCCCCAACCTTCCGTGACACTCCCGTATTTGTCACGCTGTTTCAGCACTGCTAACGAGCAGAACAGCCGAGGCTGTGGCCGGCGGCTCCCCCAGCACTGGACCAGGGCTCCATAAATGAGCTTGTGTCCAGGAGCCCAAGGGGATGCTCTGCCTCTCTGCTATGTTCATCCTGCTCTTTGCCATCATCCTTTTTATTTGCAGGCGCTTCTTCTGGCCTACTTGCATCCAGTTCATTTTCCTTTTGTTAAATAAAACCTGACTCCAGGCCTTATTGGGCAAATAGATCTGGGAGAAGCTGGGCTGGCTCTTTCTTCTCCTGACAAGCCTTTCAGGATGGGGGAGATGAGATGGAAAGAGAGACAGATGAATAAGATGCAAAAGCAGTGAAGAAAAATAAACTGGAGATAAAGGGGGTGTGGGAGAGAGAAAGAAATTAGGCAGATCCATAGTTGGGATGGGAAGCAGAGGGAAGACAAGGAGAAGACCTGCTAAACCCCAACCAGCCCAACCCCTGTGCATGAAGTGAGGGAGCTGGGGGGCAAACTTGAAATACACTGGTATAATGTGTGTATAATATGTCCTTCCCCAGCTCCTCCTGGCCATGCTTGCATGGGGATTTGGGGAGGGGAGCTGCTGTGCTAAAGAAATGGCCATGCTTCCTCCCAGGAGCTACTCTCTCCTCTCCTCCAGTATCCCCTAACAGTTTTCCCCCAAGATGCAGGTTGTTCATGGAAGCAGACAAGCACTTTGACCTGACTCTGTCTCCAGCTGTCAAATGCTGTAAATATCCTGGAGGTGGTTAAAGCTGGGAAACAGCGGAGACGCTTTAAACACAGCCCAGAGCCAACCCCACTGCTGGTAGGACTCATAAATATCCCCTCTGTGTTCTTGCCCTGTCAGGAGGCAGCAATAAAAGGGAACAAAAGCCAAAGCCGCTGTGGGGTGGCTTCAGCATCTCTGGTGCCTCCTTACCCCTTCCAGAGCACGTCGGATAGCAGTGAAGTGTAAAACCCGGTTAAGTGGGGGGAGCTGATGGAATAGGGCTGTTCTCTGGGCACAGCACTGAGATGCTGAGGTTGGGAGCTGGTACAAGAGGCTCAGTGTGGAAATAATTGTTTTTTCTATTATTTCCCCATTTTCATCTGGCTGGGTAGCACTGAGCATCTGCCTTAAGGCAAGTCGCCTGGCCCAGCTCTTGAAACCACCAGCTTCCTTGGCAGCAAAAGAAGTTCCTCGGCTGAAGAGAGAAAGTGGGGGCTTAAAATTATCCATGCTGGAATCAGGTGAGAGCAAATGGTGTTAAACAGGGCATGAAATGAGAAATAGGTAATCGCCAGCATGAAGCAAACCCTGGGCATTGCTGGGGAAGCCAGGGAAATGTCCTTCCTTTATCAAGGGGTTGCACCACCCCATCAGCCCTAAAAGCACAGGACCTGGGGGGGCAACAGGACACATGCTCAGGGAAGGTGGAAGCCTCACCTGGAGGCAGCACTGGTGGCATAACTCTGTCCCAGTTGTGATTTTTATAATAAGCTGAATTCTCAGCTGGACCCAGCAGAAAATCAATAGCGGGACTTGAGAAAGCAGTCAAAATCCATGGAGGTAATTTGGCCAGCCCACAGGCAGCTGGGTGGCTTTTTGAGCATTGTGATGTGTGGCTGCGCTGAAAGGGGAAAAGTAGAACAATTTCAAAAATTCTTTGAAATAATTGCCTAAGATTATTGAATTATCTTAAAACACCAGGGCAAGATGCAGAACTGGCTTTTACAAAGTTGGCAGTGGGAGCTGGAGGAGCGAGGGAAGCCACCTTCCCACTGCCAAGGGCATCTGGGGACAGTTGAGGTGGGTTTTTCCCTTTCCCAATTAGATCCAAAGGATGCCTGCCACTCCACCTGCAGAGCCTTATCTGCAGAGCAGCACATCGGCTTTAGCAAAAAGCCTCTCATTCTCCAAAGTCTCTTTAATTCCATCCTTTTAGATCTGCCTTTTCAAGCGCAGCCCCAGCGCCATCCATCTGCCCTTTGCTATAGAGATGGTGTCCTGAATCATTTTATTTTTGGCAGCTTTGCCTTCATCCCCTCATTGGCAGGGGAGTAAGGAGAAGATGATATCCCCTCCCTGCAGCCGCTGAGGGTGCTGTTGGATTTGGGGCTATTTTGGTCCTCAGCTCGTCTCCCACTGGCGGATGCAGGACCGGCAGGTGCTGCTGGGCAGTGGCTGTAGGCACCTCCCAAGGGTCTGAGAGCCTGTCCATGAGTTACTAACATCACGTGGCTTTTGCTGGTTCACAGCCAGGTGTCTGTAGGGACACCTGGCTACGCCACGTGCATCCTGCATCCCACCCTGCATCCACCCCGCGGTAGTCCAGGACTGTGCCGGTCTTTGAATGTTCCCCACTTGGGGCTGGGGAAGGCGTGGGAAGCCTAGCCTGGAGTTTTCCACACCTATCAACCTCTTCCAGGCTATTGGAAAAAAGATAGGTGAAGAAAGTGAGGAAAAATATAAAGAAACAATTTTCTTTTGACATTTTTCTTTTTCAACGTGGGCCCTTCTGGGAGTAGGTCTTTAAAATTAATAATGATCTTTCTTTTTCTCTCTCTCTTCCCGAGACTCCTGTTTTAAATTAATGAAAAGTCAAATACTATTAAGTTCTGATCATGTGTTTGTGATAATGAAGGGACTGATTTCCAGCCAGTTTACCACTCTGATCCTTTTCTCCATCCCCCTCTCTTTTTTGGCTCTGATTAAAACTCTCTCATGGGCTCCATCTGATTTCCAACATTTGTGGTCCAAGGCTAGGGAAAGCCTTTTCATTGAGCAGATTTGATGGCTTTTCAGCATTCTGGTATTTTTCTCCCATGTCTGCTTCGACCGGGGGTGTCAGATGCTCTGCCAGGAGCTGGTGGGTGCTCCCAGGGATCTCACCTGGGCTGCTGCAGGACACAGCACACGTCAGGGCTGGACCCTGCCACTGGGATGCAGCTTTCAAGGCTAAGCTGGGTTTTCCCCTATGGTGACTTTACCAAGACACTGTGAAAAACGAAAAAAAAATCTTCTGATGGCCGCAAACTGCCTTGGGAAAGGCCAGACAGGGATCTATAGGGAAGGGCTTCCCAAATGCCTGAACAGCTAGGAATTGAGGCAGCCCTTGCTTGGCTTGCTTCCCTGACAAGGTCACACAGTGACAGTGTCACAGGCAGCAGTATGCCTAGAGGGATGATTTAGGGAAGGACAAATGGATGGCCCCACAGCTAGATGGAACCATCCCCTAACAGATAGGCAACAAGGTGACAAGGTGCTCTTGCCAATGGCTTCATTAATCACCTGTCTGACTGGGTTCTGCAGTAAAATGGAAGAGCTCAAAGGGTTAATCCGTAATTTAGGACTCAACACCAAAGATACAGTTGTTGGGAGAGAAGAAAGCCCTGTCGAAGGCTTTGGGAAATAATTTGCCTTGGCACTTTCTTATAAGAGTGAATTGATTTTTGCTGGGCTGTGTCAGGCTGAATTATGAATGGGGGAAAATAGGGCTGGTGCTCCTAGAGCTGAAGGTGTGATTAGAGGCACGTGCAGAGCGGGCTTGTGGATTGCCTCCTTTCAGGACTTCCCACGTGAATCCAGGACTACAGTATCATCGTCCTCAGAGTCCTTGGAGAGACAGGTTTGCTTCAGCCTCGACACAGAGGTGGCCCCCATGTCGTTCCCCCCCGACTGGGCCAGGAGAGGCCTTTCCTGGACCATCCAGGACCGTCTCCTCTCCCTGCCCAGCCCGAAGAGCAGCAGATCCTGGTTGCTGAAGGGTGAAGCAAAGCATTACGATCATCCTGGGAGGATGTGGGAGTGTGCAAGAGGTGATCCCATTACCCTGCTCTCAGTCCTGCCCTGCCCACTGCAGTGCTGCTGGGAAGGAGCCGTGTCCCCAAGCACTGTTCTTGTCCTTGAAAACTCCTGGTGCTGCCTCACTGCCTGCATCCATCTCCAGCGGTCAGCGCTGAGCCTGCTGCCCCCCAAGTGCTTTCTCATGGCCTGCTTGATGCTGCTTTCCAAGGCAAAGGTCCTCCTGCAGGCTGCTGGGAATTGTAGTGCAGTAAGGCCAGCAAGCAGGAGTGGGGACAAAGCCAAGCTCCTGGCTGGCTGCTGGCCTGGCCTGTGTGGCTCCCCTCGGCAGAGCCAGCACCAGACCTTGCCCCCAGCATGCAGAGTCCATGGGGAGCCTGCATCTGCCTCTGACACCAGTCACGTCTCTACAGCCCTGAGCATCCTGCCATGCAGCTTGGCTTTTGTTTGTCAGCTCAAGGGGAAGCACTGGGAAGAGAATGAGATCTGGGCTTTTTCTTTTTTTTCCCCTTGCCCTTTTATTTATTATCCTCTATTATGAACCAGATCCAGCTCATCAGTAAGACCTGGGAACAGCAATAAGAGAGATGCTATAGAAAAGGCTCGTCTGATCGCAGCCACTTCCCAAACAAAGGGGCTCAAACTACCCACTTCCTTCCCTGCCCCTTTTCCGAGAAAGTCTCCCCCAAAGAACGGCTTGTTCAATAAGCCATCTGCTCTGTCATCACAATAACCCAGTAATAAGCACCGAGCTCATCCAGCTCGGCACACCTCCCCGGTTCCTGGGAGGATGGAAATGCCCTGCTCCCCGGGGAAACAGGCAGCACAGACAGGCGGCAGCTATCACACGGCACATCCAGCACTCTGGGAGGGGGAGCTGGGGCGGACCCGTCCCTCTTGCCTCCCGTAACCGTGGTTTAGCCCTCCCCAGGTAATTGTGCATGGAAATGGATTCCCATTTCTCTGCTCAATCGTCCTGTTTCCTGTCACAGCCGAGCGTTTTGCATGTGCAATTACCCGTCCCTGCACATATCCACGGGCACGCTCAGGTGTCGCCTGCCAGCCTCCGGCGGCCGCTGTGCAGCCACGTCGCGCTGCGTTTGGGCTGTGATAGCAGTCAAGCAGAAGCCATTTTCCATATGAAGCTGCAGGACCAATGGGATAAATAAATGGGTTGGAAAGCCAAGCAGTGTAATGAGTTAATTTAAAACCTGCCTTCTCTTCTTGTATATTAATTTACTTGGCGTTATGTTTAATCTTTCATTTACTGGAGTTACATTGATTTCTTTCTCCCCTTCCCCCTCTGGCAGCTCCCTGGGATGTTCTGCCTTCGGCAGGAGCAGAAGGAAGCTAAGCCAGGGCTGGAGAGTGCGGACCAGACCTGTACCAAAAGGACCTGCTGGGTCCCACAGGACCCACAACCTCGCAGGTTTCTGTTCTTGAGGATGCCCAGCAGGCAGGTGTGTACTGAATTCCCTGCAGTGGAAGGGAGACCACCACTGGGTATCCCTGCTGCTGTTCCCAGGGTGCTAATCACTGTAACTAACTGGGAGGGTGGCCCGGGGAATTAATCAGCTCTAATCAGGACAATTGGAGCTGACAAGGCAGCAAGAAGTGGGAGCAAAAGACTGGGTGGAGGAGCTGAAATTTGGCTGGGGATGATCCTGCTGGAGCATCCACCACACTGCTCCTATTCTCCTACCAGCAGCCACAAAGCCTCGGGTGTGAGTGGATGGCACTTCACATGAGCACCTCTCTGAAGGGCACAGGAGGCCAGCACAATGAATAAAAGGTTGCTGCAGCCAGGGAAAGCAGGAGAGAGGCGGCAGCAGCAGCAGCTCTGTGGTGAGAGTGAACAGGTGAACACAGGTCCTGGGCTTTGTGTCACCCCATAATCAGGCTGTGATGCAGCCTTGTGACCATGGCTGGTCTGGATCCCCACCATGTTGTCTGCTGGTCCAGCTGAAGAGAAACTCGAGGGTGGATGTTGCAGGCAGTGGGAAGTGTGGGGGGAAGAAGAGAGGGAGGGAAGGAGCAGCAGACAGGGCTTGGCAGGGCTCACCAGCAACCTGATGATGCTGCAGCAGTGAGTACCAGAAAGTGTGGCAGGCACGTCCAATGGCATCAGGACACTTCACTGGGAGTATCCCTGGCCATTCCCATCACCTGTCTCTGAGGAGAATTAGCTTACACTGTTTCTTAGAAGGACTGATGGATGATCTGAAAGAAAGAGAGACTATTGTGGAGTTTATTTAAGATAGGCTGACCTGACAAACTGTACCTGAGGCCATCATGGCAGAGTAGGCTAATACCAGAGAGAGGAAGATGGATGCAGGGCCCTAGGGCTGCATCCAGCCCATGCAGCAGGGGTCACAGTCAAGAGGTTTGGTCTGTGCCCACTGCCTCTTCTGTGTGTGGGGAGCATGAAGAGCATCACAGAAGCTGTTGCTTGGAACATCCCCCTCCCTCCCCTCTTGCTAACGAACGTAGGTGAAACTTGCTGTGCCATGACTTTAATCAGCAAAGAAAACTGCAAAGGCTCTTTTTTTTTCCCCCTTTCCCCACCTGCTGAATTCAGCACTGAATGCGAATTAGGTGGCGTTTGGGCTTGGCTGTGTGCCCGCTTCCCGTGCTAATGCAGGGAGCCAGACTCTCCCGCACCTCAAGCCTCTCAGGCTAATCCAAGGTGTGCCTGGATCAGCCCCTGGCATTTCACACTGTGTGCAATAACCCTTGGAGCTTAAGGGCTGCTTGCCGCTGCCTCAGCCCATGCAGCTCCTCTGAGCATCCACAGACAAGATCACCCCGTGCCAGGGAGCGGGACTGGCCCTTGGCACCCATGCGTGTCTGGGCAGAGTGGCTTCAGCAAAGACATGCCTTGGAAGCCAAGCCCACAGCTCTGGGGAGCATGTGGTTGCATTATCCAATGGCTGATGTAGTCAGCAGTGATGGGCAGCCCCAGGAAGGGCTGCAGAAATCAGCATCCTGGAGCTCTGCCTGTGTGGGGTGCTGCAGAAGCACCCCGGGGCTCACACCTGTGGGTCTGTGAGCGTAGCAGGAGTAATTTGCGGCTCCATTAGCACTGGGAGTCGGTATAGCAGCCCTGCAGTGTGCCCATTTGATAAGAGGCAAGTTCCACTGAATAATGAGCAGTAATTGGATTTCAGGGTTAACCAGCTTGCAGCAAAAATAGAAAAGAGCAGAGAGCCATTGGATATTTCTGTTCTGGCTCATCAGACACTGGAGGTTTATCTCTGCTGAGAATAGCACAGGAGAGGTAAAGTTATTAGTGACCATCGGAGCATGGTGATACCATCTTCCTCTTGTGTTTAGGAATGAGTCTGTGCATCCCCTGAGTTTCGTTTAAGGCTATGGAAGTTTATAACCCCTCCATGGGAGAGTTCCATAAGTATCCCATTGCAGTGCAGCAGAGA
>JAYRBT010000018.1:20574906-20658893 GCA_036023395.1 Myiotriccus ornatus | reverse complement strand
TGGGTCCATCCCTGGCACAGCCTGCCGATGCTGGCAAGGAGCCACAGCCGGGGTGTCCTCCTGTCCCCCCATGCCTGTGGGGTACCAGGGCTGCCCCAGGGAATGGGAACCCCCCTGGGTGAGGGAGCTTTCCGGAGATTAGCTCGGGATCGGCGGGTGCCTAATGCTCAGGCAGTGTATGTGCTGAGCACAAAGGCAGGATTTCGGTGCGCGGCAGGATTAGCCGGGAGCGGGGGATGGAGGGAGAGGGGGATGGCTGTCTCTGAGCCAGCTCCGACTGCTGTGCCTGCTCCTGGGAGCAAGCGTGGGGTGTCTCCCTAGGGGGGGTATCTGGCAGAGTGACCATCCCTGCGGATGGAGAGAGGAAGACTGGGCTGTGGCACTGGTGGCTGCAGAAGGGACTGAGGAGGGTGGCACGTGTGCTAGAGCCCCCTCCATATGGTCTGAGCCGTACTGGCATAAGAAATTCCAGGCTGGAAGAGCAAGTGGCTTTGTGATCTTGTATTGTTTCAGCTCAGAATTGACGGCTTTGGCTTTTAACTTGCATCCTGGCAGGACTAGGGCCAGGTTCTGTCTGGGCTCCATCTGGGCACCCAGCAGTCAGTGCCCCCCATTCCCCAGGGTCAGTTCCATAAGCTGTGCTGGTGCTCCACGAACACCGTGGCAGCTTCCCCACACCAGGCAGCATGGGTGTTTGTGTGAGAACAAAAGAATAAACAATGAAAACTGTGATTAATTACCGCAGCTAATTAGCAGTGTGCTTGGCCTGGGCTAGAACTTGGTAAGGTGCCAAAATCAGAGGAGAAGCCACAGGAGAAACTGTGATCAGAAACTCTTTGGGGAGGGAGCAGGGAAGGGGAGAGGATGCTTTCCCAGCATTTCTTTGCAACATGCCACACAGAGAGCTTGGCTTGGGGACATCACTGCCTGTATACCTCGGAGGTGATGCTATTGCCATTCCCAGCATCATCCTTTCATTCCCTGGTGCTGCCTTTGCTGAGAGATCACTTCCCTCAGCCACAGTCAGCATCAGGAGCTGGGTGTTAGACCCTGCTGTGCTCCAGTGCTGCAGCTGTTAATTACCAAACCCTCGTTAGGGTCCGAGGAGTTGTCTTCCCTATGGAAAAGGACCATCCTTGCTTGCCTTCCCCTACACTGTACAGCAGCCTTATTCTTTGCTCTCCATTTTCAAATTAGCTCAAGGACCATGATCAGCAAACAAATTTGCAGCAAGCTCATGGTGCGCTTGGAGATTTGGAAGAATCCTTGGCAAATATTTGCCAGGCTCTGCCGCAAACCTAGCGAATACTTCTCATGAGTGAGAGATGCTGAGCGTAGCTGGCAACTTTGGATAGGATGGCAGACCTCAGGTTGGGGATGGCTGCTAAAAAATACTTGAGCTAACAGGTATTCTCTAACTTGCTTCCATCCGTCCTCTTCTCTGCCCTCTCGCTGTGCAGCATGGGGATAGCTGAAGATATACTTGACTGCAGCCATAGCAGGATCACATCAGCCCCATTAAAAGGTGGCTGTGCCTAAATGCCATTTGCTCAGTGAGGTCTGAAGTGGTGCCCTTTGGAATAATTGGGACACACGGCCCCTTTTCTGAGGACAGGAGAGTCTATTTTTCAAGGCGCCGGCACTTTATTATTAATTTGTTAAACACTGCTCAAAACTGTTTGAGATGCAAAAAAAAGGATGTGAGCTCTGCCTTGGGGACCTCACTGATAAATAAATGTGTAAGTCAAACCCTGCTGCAGTGGAGAGTGCTGCACGCGAAAGTGAAGGTGGCACCTCCTTCATCAGGACAGGGTCTCGCTTCTCTGTCAGTGTGCAGTCAGGAGGAGTGATTGCAGATCAGCAGGTTAAGGACCAGCTTTCTCTTAGCATTTCCGAGGAAGCCCTTGACTTGTGAGCAGTGGAGAGAGCTCCACTGGCCTTGTGAGACCCCTGGCTGGGCCCATGTGGGTGGGGGGTCCTTCTTTTGTCTGTTCATGGCTGTGTGCATCAGTGTGAGGAGGGGGCTGCTTGCCCAGGAAAGTTTGTGCCTTCTCTCCCTCCCCACTAGTGATGCTGGAAGCACAGTAACACTCTCTGGGAACTGCTCCCAAAAATCACCCTGCGCCTGCCAGGAGCCCCTCAGGGTGTGCTGGATCTCTCCAAGTATCTGCACCTGCTTAGTGTCCAGATCTAAGCAGATTTCACTGGACTCATCTTCTTTCCTTGATGATGGGGAGGAAGGGAAATAAGAGCAAGATAGAAAAATATCAATATATGAGTTTCTGCGCTTTCTTAACTTTTCAAACTTGCTGTGGGGTTGGGTTTGCTTGGTGTGCGCTCAAAGCCGTGAGTTCCAAGCTTGACATCTTCTGTGCCTTCTCATCCACAGCCCCCTGTGCCCGGGAGCCATGAGCTGCCCTCAGCCCCCGCAGAACCGCCGGAGCAGCCCCCCGGCCGCAGCCCCCCGGCACTGTTAGGCTTCCCTGCTCCCCTGGAAGGAGCCCCTTGCTGACGAGGAGAACCTGCTGCGCCCACACCCAGCCTCCTGCATCCCTCCCAAGGTAAGGATGTCTGTGAAAAGCAAGGGGTTGGCAAATGGCAAGTGAAATCAGGTTGTTTCTTGTGTCTGTTGCGTCTCCTGCCTGCTCCGCTTCCCCTCGTCTGCCCTTCTCTTGCAATTAAGAGGTGATTTTGAAGGTGAGGTAGCTCCTGGTGAAACCTGTTGCTTGCAGATTATATTCCATCTGAATTTGCTTGTAGTTTTAGAAACTTCCTGTGCTACTGCAAGGAGCTGGGCTTGGGTGGGACTGGTGCCTTGTGACTGCCTCTGCTTCCCTGATGTACTTCTGAGGATAATTGTCTATAATTTGCCTCTTAACGATGCTCTGGAGGCTTCCCAAGCCCGCACTGCGTTTCCTCCCACTGTAAAAGGCCTTTGGGGTATTTTGGAGGCTTCCTGTGGCGGGGAAGCAAAGGGAGGCTGGGGAATGGTGTTTGGGAGGGGGCTGAGTCCCCGTCCCAGTGAAACACCCTTATCTGCTCCTTGCACTTGGCAATAGGATTTTTTTAAGGTTAAAGAAGTAAAGTTCAGCTTGTGGGGAGTGAGCAGGGGCTGAGGCTGATGCCAGGGCCGACTGCTGTCCTGATGCATGCAAAATCAGTATTCATGGCTGAAGAGTGGAAGTCGGGTTTAGAAACCAAGAACTAGATTTCTGGGATGACTTTGGGGTTTTGAGATTTTAGGGGCCTCTTGCTTCTCGATGCAAACAGAGGTGTCAGCTGTGTATAGTAGCATATGAGAATCTCAGTTTCTCTGTGTTTGATCCATGGCCTGGAGGAAGATGAGGATGTCACCAGCCTATTGCATGGTGGGCATGGGCATGAGACTCCTGTTTTGAGAGTTCTATGAGAAGGTCACAATGGATCCAGCAAGTTAAAAATGTAAGTCAGAGCTGTGATCTGGCTTGTCCTAATTTCCTTCGGGAGCTCCCTACCTGCAGCTCTGGAGATGGGATCAGCTGGGATGCTCCAGCTGGGAAGCACAGGATGGTTAGGACTGGGATGGCTGACATCCTTGGCTGTAAATATCCAGCCAGCTCTAATCCTCCCAGTAGCTCCATCACTACTGTTTTCCTAAGAGTTATTTGACTCTTTGCGTTGCATTTCACAGACAAATGGCTTTTAAATAAAACCTCTGCTAACTCGTTAGGCTTCCTGTCCAGGTCACTTCCTGCATGGGTGATTTATAGGGCTGCTTTTAACATTTTATTAACTTTAAATCGCTGGGGCCAGTCAATTGGCGTCTATCCCATTAGCTGTGGTGAGTGGCTGCCCAGGGCATCAGGCTCTCCTGCTGCCTCCCTTGCATCTGGAGGGCCCTCGGTGCTCTGAGACCAACCATGGTGAGAGACAGGAAAGAACAGAAGGAGAATTCAGATAAGGAGGAATAGATCTGGGATGGATAAGTGAATGCATAAGGGTTAAGGAGATAATGGGGCTTGTGATCCTATCTGGGAAGGTGGCTTATCTCCTGCTGTTGGTACGTGATTACTTGGCTGCATCTCATGCAGCGTGTGCGGTGATGGGAGAGGAGCGTCAGGGCTTGGTAAGGAGGTGGCTGCTCCAGGCCAATCCCAGCAAGGCAACATGCTGGAGCATCCCTGAGTGCCCACCTGGGTGCCTCTATTAAATAAACCCCATCTATGGCAGTGCCAGAGACAGTCTGTCCTTGTCTAGTGCATGTGCAATTTCCTTTAGCTCCTGGCATCCCATCTGATCCAGCGGGCTGCCTTGTGTCCAGTTCCCTGCCATCTCAAACTCTTCCTGGAGCTCCTTCCTTCTTGGAGCAGAGTAGGGCCAAGTCCTGCAGCCCTGGCACTATGGTGAGCGGGGCTGAGTGAGCAGAAACCACTCTGGCTGGGAAATCCAAATGAAATGGAGATCATAAGTGATGCGAGGCTGCAGCAGCAGCTTTGATTATCTCTGGTTTAGTTGCTGTTCTCCCCACCGTGCCCTGTCTTCTTTCCACCCATGCTCACAGACGTTATTCAGTGGAGTTTTCCAGCTCTTGGTAACAGAAGAAAAAAACCCTCAAACTCCTGTACAACCAGAGCTAATGAGCTCTCTCTGGAAATAAAAGCATCCTAAGGACATCCTTGTGATACAGAACATCCCGTTCTCTGTGGCTGCTCCAGCCACCACCTCTGAGCGATGGCCCAGCACAGGGCGGGTTGGGAGCTGAATGAAGCTGTCACCACCCATCCTTCCCCCCGGCCATCACTCACGTGAGGCACGGGTAAAACTTTGGCCATGGTTTGCTCCTCTGGCAGAGCCCTACTGTGGGGACAGAGATTTGTGAACATTTGTCCAACACCCTGATGCAGAGCCCATCGCGTTGTACATGCTCGCAGGACAGTGCAAGGAGGGGTCACATGTCCTCATGGGGCAGAACCAGCTTTAAGTGGCTTAGAAAAGGATTTGCATAATGCCCTGGCTCCACTTGCTGGCTGGGATGGAGGGGTGTATGGAGGTGGGCTCCCTGCAGCCCCATGTGTCTGCAGCCAAAGCAGACCTTCAGTCCCCAAGGGCTGTTGGGATTGTCAGGCATATGACCAGGAGGGAATTTGTCTTGCAGCAAAGCCAGCATCTGAAAGCCACAGCTTCTGATGTGCCCATGATTTGCTGAAACCCGTGTCTCCTTTGTCATTTTTCTGTCTGTCTCTGTTTCAAATCCCAGCGCAAAGACAGAGAACTTGCTCGCAGAGACGAGTAGGTTTTTTTTTCCTTCCACCTTTAAATATTTATTCAGAGCTCTCAAGATACACACACTGTGATCTTGGGAGCCTGCCTGTGTGCTGGCAGCATCTCCTGCATGGCAGAGCGGGGCTGGGGGCCTCCCCTCTGGGGAACACAGGCAGAGGCCACTCCTGCTCCTGCTGCCCTGTGCAAGAGCTGCTGACTCCAAGAGGAGTGATATGGGGTGTTCCCCTCTTTCTACCCATCTGCTCACATGGGAACAAAACCCAAGACCCACCAAAATGTTGTCCAAAGAATGTGTGGGTGTTGTGAGCTGCATTAAACCCAAGACCCACCAAAATGTTGTCCAAAGAATGTGTGGGTGTTGTGAGCTGCATTTTTGGGGCTGAGACAGAGGTAAAACCAGTTTGGTCTATCTGGCGAGCTCCATCACTGGGGTGGCACATCCCAAATGGCACCCACCCCACTGTCCCCTGCCTGACTCCCCCTGTCACCAGCAGCATGCAGAGCTGCCACTGGAGGTTTTCCCTTTCCTCTCTTGCAGCTTGTCCAGGGCTCTCAAGGTCATGCGGGTAACTGGAGCGATGCTGCCAGCCTTAGCTTTGCAGCCTGAGCTGCTGTGCTGTGCTCAGCTGTGGCTTTGGGCCTCTCTCCCTCCCTTTCTCTAGCTTTGCTCCGCTTTTCCAAGCCTTTCAGCTGCTGCCACTTGGGTACACGGGTCGCATGCAGGAAGAGGAGCCCAGTGCTGCTGGGATGCATGTGCCTGGCATGCCGATGAGGAGCGAGGCTGGTGCTGGGGTGCGGTGGCTCTGCCTGGGGTGTGCTGGGCACTGATGGGCTGTGCCAGAGCACGCACTGCAGGCACTGTCCCATGGCTTTCTACCAAAGGGGAGATGCAGTCCTATGTGGCTACAACTGCCACCTTCCAAGCATTTTCCCTGAAATCTGGCTCACTTCTGCCTCTGCTACGGGATAGTCTGGACCAAGGAGTATGGTAGTGTTAAACTCCAAGGAAAAAAGCCAGGAAGTCCTCTCTCAAAGCGGCTCTGCAAGGGATGGGAGGATGTCTGCCTTTCCAGGCGAGCACACTCTGCCTCTGCCTCCAGCCGCCGCAGCCCAGGTGTCCCGCTCAGCAGCTGGCACTCATCAACACACAGGCTTGTCCCCAGTTGCCCCCGGCAGTGCCAGCCACGGGCTCCCCAGGACCTGTAAGGTTGTGGGCACTGATGCAGAAAATCCTTTGCAGAAGCCTAGGATTGGATGGCAGGTGCGGTTCTACCGGGAGATACTTGAAACCAGCACATAGCCAAAGGGAAGAGGAGGCAGAGGAGACAATAGCTGATGTAGTGGGATTTTTTTATTTTTATTTTTTCCTAGGGAGAAATAAATTAAAGCCAACTTACTGGTACAGTGCTAGCACTGAAAAAATGAACTCCAGTAAGGTGCAAAGTGGTGAAGTTGGGACCACAGTGGTGGTCTCCTGAGCTGTTTTTCCCGCACCTGCCTGCCCTCTGCCTGCACCCACCATGGGCTGGCAGCAGCACAAGCCCTCTCAGCTCTCACTGAATTTCTGAACCTAACAGCCTCATTAGCAGGAAAGGTTTCCCCAAGATAAGTTACTGCTGCTGTTAGAAGTGCAATTATCTTTCTTTTCTGCTGTCGCAACTGTGGGCACTGAAGTTTGCTGCTCTTACACTGTGTCATGGCTGAGCTCTTGTGCACAGGGTGGTACTGCCAGGAGAAAGAAGATAAGTTATAGCAAGGATGATTTTTGGGAAGCAAAAGAGATTTTTTTTCATTATGGGTTAGTTCCCTCTTGGTTGTCTCACTGGGTCAGAGCAGCTGTGCCCATGCAGAGTGATGCCAGCCCCTGCCCGCCCTTCCTGGCACCTACCTGCACATGGCTTGGTTGGGATGGTGGCTGCAAGTGTCTTTTATGGAAGACAGAGGAGTTCTTCTGTGTGTCAGGCTCCTACTCTGCCCGTGCCTCTGCCTCCTCTTGGTGTCACCCCTCGACCAGGGCTTCAACACCCCAGGGCTCCCCAGAGTAATCCAGTGGGATTGTTCACTGTGCAACATGTCTGCAGTAACAGACAGTGCCAGAAGTGTCTCCTAGGAGTGAAAATCTGTGGCCTGAGACTTGCAGAAAATATTTCTTCGAGATTCAAGCTTATTCAGTCATCGGTCATTTGACCTAACAAAATCCTTTGGCACTCCCTGAGGCATGGGGAAAGCTCCCAGGACACACACACGGGGGATGCTTGCAGCTGGATGTTGCAATAACTTAGTAGTGAATGGTTGGGATAAGTCATATTTCATAAAATCAGCCAGGAAAAAGATTGGTGATTAATTCTTTTTAATAAACAGTGGCGAGCAGTGTGTCTTGGCCTGAGCCAGACTGACTTTTACAGTGATTCATGGATTTTTCCAAAGGAAAAATCACCTCTGTGGGGATTGCTGCTGTGTGCGGTGCCTGCTTGGCTTCATGAGTAATTCCCCCCCGCTCCGAAAGCACTGGGGTGTGGAAAAGCGATGAACTTCTCTACAGGAGCTAAGAGGGAGGAAGGGTGTGCTTGGCTCCACCGCTGCAGCCAATGTCCTTTCAAAGAGCATCGCAGGACGTGGGAGAGTGGGAATTTCACTGCCAGAAATGCTGAAGGCCGTGAATCTTAGGGGAAAAATGTGCGGAGCTGAGGTGTCTGTGCGTGTCTAGGCTGCCTGAGTGAGGTCAGCTGGGACCAGCCCGGTGCTCCTCTTCGCAAGGCGCTGCAGCACTCCTCCGGCAAAGCGCACGCCCGAGGAGAAGCGTGTCCCAGCATCGTTCATTCCTGGTTAATTTGGTTTTCCCTTATTTCCAGCCCCTCGTGCTGGGAGCTGGCCAGCCTCCGTGGTCCGTGTGCGGCTGGCATTCACGGCTCTGGGGCGGGAGCGTGCACAGGAGGCGGCGGCGTGCGGCTGGAGGTGTAGTGTGCGTCTGCGTGATGCTGCTTTTTAAAAACACCCGAGGTGGGATGGGGAAATGCCGGGCGAGGCACTAGTCATAGGTGTGAGCAGTGCCTGGGAGGCAGCACTGGGGGCGGTGGTGGCCCTTGCTGCGGCATTAGGGTTGTTTTCTTAGTTTGGCGGTGAAAGCAAGAAAAAGCTGCAGTTCTGCTGAGACTAAACTTGAAGCTTAATTTGGTTTCTTGATGAGGTTTTTTTTTTGACTGTTCTTGGTGAAAAATACAAGTATTTGGCCAGAACTTTGAGTTTCACAGCAAGGAAAAGGAAAGGTGGCACAATGGCGGGAGAGGCTTGTGTACAAACGTAGCTGGGAAGGAGGAAGAAATAGCCTGGAGGTTGGTCCAGCATCAGGAAGCAACAGGCAGGCTGACACATCCCTTGTTGCAGTAACACCCCATGGCAGCGTGGCTCTGCCCACCAAATATCAGCCTGATCCCCTGTCCCCACAGCATCACAGGGACTGCATTCCCAGGCCCGCGTGCTGCTTCCTCCTCACCCTCCCTCAGCCCTCCCTCCACCGTGGTGCCAGTCCCGCATTCATTACGATGCCCGTGTACTTCTCTAAGCCCAATATAACTTTGAATTACTGCTCATCTATTCCTCTTGACATCCTCATGCCCATAACTAGGAAGCCTGCATTACCCGTTTGCACATCTGTCAAGCTGCGTGTTCCTCGGCCATTTCCAGAGATACATAAAATTGCCCGTGGTTATGACATTATTGACAACCTGCCCCATCTCCTTCCCCCTCCCCGAGCCCAAATGGCTGCCTTGCTTTATGAGGATTGATATTTGGGCAGTAAATATTTTAGAGCCTCATCTGATGAGTGTGTCTGTGTGGGTGAATACATTTGTGGCTGAGGACAGATGTTGCAGCTATCTTCATTGGAAATGCAGGGCCTTGTCTTTCTCCCCCCTTGCCTTTGCAGCATCTCTATCATCTCTCACCAGCCCCTCAGTGCTGCCTGTTCCCAGGGAGAAGAAGGGAAATTGTAAGGAAAAGCCAAGTAGAGGTTGCCAGGAAGGACTAGAGCTGGCAGGGCTTTGCGAAGGGTGTTTGGTGTCAATGGCCCATTGCTGCAGCATCCTGCTGCTGGGTTCCCCATGTCCCTCATTAGTAGGATTGAATTTCTATGGCAAGGTGTTTTCCTTCCCTGACCCTTGGGAAACCACCAATTCCTGCTGTGCTGGACAAGCAGCTTTCGAAAAAAAAGATGACAAGCACCAACTTGTCTGTGGTTTCCAAAGGATACATTTTGATTCCTGTTCTGAAAAGCTGCTTCATCTCCCAAAGTTTCAAAACGCACTTCAGTAAATGCCTCTAAAGAGGAAACAACTTGGGAACAGCACAGCCTGGATGATCTGAACCATTTTTTCATCTTGCTGAGAAAAGCAAAGGAGCCCATTTTCAGTTCCTCAGAATGATTTGCTCTTTTTCCCTTCAATCAGCAAAACAAAGAGTGTTGCCTCATTCCTAGGGAAGAGAAAAAGAAGACTCAGCTCCTGCAGGGTGAGCTGGGGCTGGGCTAGGCTGAGATTTTGGACGTCACAGCTCTCTTTGGGCTGGATCTAAGCTGTGGGTACCAGGATTCCGGGAACTTTTAAAATATGTCTGCACTCTGACTCTCTGGGAGTTTTGCTTATGTTACCAAACAGAGTTGTCCTTGTACTGAGATCCAAACCTGAGATGGGACTCTGGTCTCTTCCCTGCAGGGAAGAGAACTGCCTGTGCCTCTGGCAGGAGTCTTCTCCCCACACAGAGTAGTTGGAGCACATGCAAGACAAGTCAGATGTGCTCTGTGATTTCTTCTTGCCATTTTTCTGCTTGTTTTTCCCTTTGAGCCTGGAGCAAGCGCATTGAAATGTGTAAAAAATCAGCTGCCTGGGGGGGCAGTGTTGCAACTGCTCCATCGAAATCCCTTGGGGTCTTTGTCATAAGAGCAGGAGCTTCCTGGCTCTGAAGTGGATGCTGCATGCCAGGCTGGGCCCTGCTGCCCAGGGTGAGGGGATGAACCAGCTGTTCCCGGGGTGTGGGTGTCCCTTTCCCCACCCTCCTGGCTTGCCAATAGGGAGCGATGTGTTTAGGGGCAGGAAGTAGGATGGAATGTTTCTTGTTGCTGCTACTTGAGGTTTGAAGCTGTTGCGTAGGCAAAGGAGTGCCCAAAGGGGTATGTGGATTTCCAGGGGTGCCCCATGGGTCTTCTTGGTGGCCACTGTGCTGGTGAGTGCAGGTGGTTGCTGGTACCACAGAGTCCACTGTACCTCTTATATCCAATTTGCTCATTCAAGAGGAGATCTGTGTCATCAAGGAGCTGTACAGAACGGCTTTACAAAGGTGCTGAGAGAGTAGGAGGTGTCCAGCTCCGGTTACAATGACTTGATGTCTCCACCTCCAAAAAGCCTGGCTGCAGGAGCCACGTGCCAAGGGGAGGGGTTCAGTGGCCTCGTTGACTCGCCGACGAAGGATGCTGCCCTGGCCCTGGCCAGTCTGCTCTTTTACAGCACTATAGTATCTATTTATTTATGATTTCTGTGGGTGGTGTTTTGGATGATCTATTGAGCCAGAGTGAGATATTTTGAGGCACAGTGAGATATTTTAAAAACATCTCATCACTCTGGAAATATCCATGGTGCGATAGCTGCATATTAGTCATTCGGAAAGGGAGTGATTTCAATGAAAGAAAAAACATTTCATCTTGTCAGAGCATTTTCACTCACTGTCTACTAGGCAGCTCTTGTCAGTCTTCAGTCTCTGTGCCTGGTTTTACTCTTCTCAGGCAGTGCCTTTTTATTTTCTAACAAGAAGTAAAATAAAACCTATAATGGATATTGGTAGCTCTGAACTCATCAGTTTTCAGTAAGAAAGAGCCTCTAAAAAGATGCAGTAAACCCTCTTTGCACTGGATTATTTCCAGTGGGATTATTTCTCTCGGGAGCTATCTGCATTTGGAAGGGGAAACTCCTCCTCCATGTACAGGACCTTGAACAAAAGCCCCTGCCCTCCAAGGTGATTTATCCCCCTGAAAAGTGAGAGTAACGCCAAAACTCTTGTACACCAGCTGGAGATTGGAGTTAGGCTCATGGAGAGCAGAAGGAGAGATGGTTTTCTCCTAAGAGGGAAAAAAAAAAAACCTGTTAGAAAACACAAATGATGAGGCCTCGTCCTGCAAGGGAAAACAGCACAAAGCCGTTCAGCAAATGAAAAGCCAAATGAGCTGTGAAAACCCACCACCACGATAGGAGAGATTTTCACTCAGAGGAAATCTGCCGTACATCACCTAATATTCAGCTTTGCACTGCCATTTGGGAAAATGTTCATCATGTTCCACTGGTCTCTGCTCCACTTTATGTGTATGTATAGCCGGGGTTTCTGCAGCACAGCCCACGCGCCCTGGGGAGGAGGCATTCGGCCGAGATGCTCCCGTGTGCTTTGATCACTCTCCATAATCAGGCTAAGAGTAATTGTGCTGTAGTTACACCCTGAGTACCACAGGCTGTTGCTTTGGGGGACACAACTGGCATTTCCTCACGCAACCAGTAGATGCTTCGGTGACTCAAAACAATCCCTTTCAGGGTAAATCTTTGGTTGGTGTCTCTATCCCGAGTTTCCTCAGGGTACAGATGCTGTGATCCTACATCATGATCATGGAAGTACAGGAATAGTTTGGGTTGGAAGGGACCTCAGCTCTCATCTGTTCTGCCTTGTATGAGACCAGGCTGCTCGGAGCTCCATCCAGCCTGGCTCTAACACTTCCAGGGATAGGGCATCCACAGCTTCTCTGGGCAACCTGTGCCAGGGCCTTGCTTTCCTCAAGCACATCTAAGGGCACCTCCTGGGAATGGGCTTGCACACGGCTGTTTTGGGTAGAAGTGTCTCTGCTGCCATGGCTCCCCCTTGGCCTTCTCCTTTGAGTTTGTGAGTCTTAGCTGGGTTTTCTTTCCAGTACTGCCAGTGCTTGACCTTTGGCTGCATCCCTCTGCATGCCCACCCCTCTTCCAGTCACTGCAGCCAGAGAAACTCCAGCCAGGGCTTTAAAATTAACTATAGAGCAGGAAAAAGACAGGGGGGAAGAAGACCTGGATCCCTCTGGAAGGTTGCCAATGGTATCTCCACATTTAGTGAGCCCTGGTGCCTTGGAGCCTTCTCCTCAGCTCCCCCAGGACAAAAGGGGCATCACTCCCCACAAATGCAGGAATTGCCAGGATCAGGGTGGTGACTGCCCTGGAACAAGTGCCCATAGTCCCACCTTGCTATAATCTGGGCTTGGCAGCGGCGACTTGTAAACTTTACAGTTGTTACCTTTTATTTTTGGCCAAATCAATTGAAAATGGCCAACCAGAGCCATTTCTTTCCATTAACCTTTTCCCTTTCATGTCCACGCTTGACCCAAAATATCCTTTTGGTTTGCACTCGGTGCTCCCTTTCTGGACACTAATTCAATTAGTTCAGTTAATTAACGAACACAAGCTGACCTCTTGCATTTCTTAGCCAGGGGTAGGACTTTTCTTCCCTGTGGTGAATCCTCTGCTCTCTTGCCCTTGTCATGTGGCATCCTCTGTGTCCCTTTGCAAGTGGCGAGCATGTCCTCGTCCCGTGCCCCTGAGTCAGCACTGTGCTGCTGGCATGCTATTTCAGCTTGGAAAAAAAAAAAAAAAAGAAAGAAGAAAGTTTCAGTATTTAAAATATTTAAGCAGATGGGAAGCCACAAACTACAGTCGGTGGAAGGAGCGTGTTTCATGACTAACGAAATATGCCAGGTAGGCCGTTCCACTTGAGATATTTTCAGGAATGTAATCACTTTCACACATCTTCATAAATTTGCCAAAGTGTTAGTTTTCCCCCATATGGATCGGGGAGGATGCAGCATGTCATGACTGTTGCATGCATCTTGAATGCTGTGTCTTCATGGTGGATTTTTTTTCCCCCTCCCTTTATTCCCCCACCCAGGATGTAATTGCAATAAAGGTTTGATTCACTCTTCCCCGTAATTGTTGTGGGCAGAGGGGTCATCCTTGAACATTTTGGTAAGGGAGCTCCCTGGACAAGCCAGGGCAAAGGACGCAGAAGTTCAATCCCTAATGATTCCTCCAAAAAAGGACTGGGTTTGGGCTGGAGTGGTGCTGGGGATGCTGTCCCCACTGGGATACTAGCAGGTGATAAAGGGATGCTCTAAGGGAGCCCCAAAGACTGTATTCCCATTGAGCTCTTTTGAATAGATGCTCCAGCATCGCACTGGGGTAAACAAATGCAAAATATTTTGAAGTCATTCAGTCTCGGCCTTGAATTCTTTCTTTTCTTTCTGGTATCATGGCAAAATTAAATAAAAGGAACAGTTTTCTGCATGTTATTGATCTTTCACTCAAAATCTGGGCCCTTTTCCAGGAAAAATGAGTCCTTTTGTGAACAAAGAGACAGGCAGCTTCCCAAAAAAAGGCAGCTTTCAAATCCAATGTTCTCTGTGTTTGAAATTTCATGTTTCTGATAGGAAAATATCAATTTCACTCAAATTTGCAGAGAAGTGATGTGGCGGAGGGTGGGGGGAAGGTGGCCCTGAATGGATTGATGAGCACTTGAAGGCCAGATTGCCAGAGGGATTTAAAAGCAAAAGGAAAAGCAACCTTGTCACTAATTCTGAGCAGCTTGTGTTTGAATCCAGAGGCAGGCTGTTGGGCTGGAGCTGGCCCTGCTGTCCTTGTCCCCCGGGGACCTGGAGCCTTCACTGTACACCAAGCATGTGGCAGGAGGGCTTAGCCCGTCTCTCCTGACCAGATCTCAATCAGTGGTTTATACACCTTTTTTTTTTTTTTTTTTAAACATTGCTTCTGGCGCCAGATTCTGAACTGGAGTGTGTTGGTCTGTTACCTTGGTTGGGTGCCCCACTGAGAACTGCCTGCTAGTGTCTTAGACAAGCTTGGGCTTTGCCAGCACCGTTTTACAGGTTAATTTGTCAAATCTCTGTAGCTTGATTATTTGTTGGTGAAGCCCTTGGGAACTGCTTGGGAGGAGATGTGTTACTGTGCTCCCTTGGACTGTACTACCACATGGATGCTCAGCTGTTGGGCAGGCTGCCGAGCTGGTTACCCTAAATACGTGTTCATAGCTCAGCCCATCGCTATGACACCCCCATTATAGAGAAGGGGGCTGTGTTCACCTCCGATCATACTGCTGCATCCTTTGATAGCAAGTAAATTGGTTTTATTCCTATTTTCTCCCTGGGACAGCAGTGATGCTCCATCCTCGCTGTGATGTGGAGGTAATGGAGGCAGCGCTGGCTCAAGGGCATTGTTCCCAGGGCTGTCCATCACAGAAACATGGAATGGTTTGTGTTGGAAGGACCTTAAAGACCATCTCTTTTCACTCACCCTACGATGGACAGGGACACCTTCCACTAGACTGGGTTGCTCAGGGCCCCATCCAACCTGGCACCCTGCTCCTTCTCAGCTGCTACATGAAAAGTTTGCTTGGTGCTTGAGCTGAGAAGTTCCCCCACCCCGCCCCAACGGGATTGCTCCCGGGGCTTTGCTCCCCGGCTGCGTGTGTAAGCTTGCTTATCTTTGGAAAGGCACGGCGGCGCTGACAAGTGGTGCAGGAGATGGGGGCAGTAGGTGGATCGTTTTTAGCAGCGCGCACGCACGGAGCAGACAGCTTGGGCATGTTCCAAAACACTTCCCACGCCCCCAGGCTGAATTTTAAGAAGCTGGGGCATCTGCACGTTCAAAACGCTACAGGGTGGGGGGGGGGAAAGAAGGAAAAAAATCCCCAAGGCAGGCAGAGCAGCCAGCGCGTGGAAGGGGCAGGCAGCACCCAAAGGCTGATGTCTTGCTGCAGAAGGGAGTTTGTTGCAAAGGCTGAGCAGCTCCAGGCCGCTCTCTGGAGGGGCAGAGCACAGGTGAGCGTGGAGCCTCGTGGTGCTGACTTGCCTTGCGGCTGCTTGCAGGCTGATCTCGCTCTTGGTTGAGTGGGGGGAATGGGAAGAGGAGCTTGAGTTACCCAGGAATGGTGCCCGGGTGAGTGCCTGTTCCTCCTGTCCATCTGGGGTGGTGCAGCCTCTGAGGATCTCCCAACGTTTGGGGGCCCCAGAGCCAGGCAGTAAGATGGGGGTTAGTGGGGGGATAGAGTTGTCTTCCTTATGGTGATGGGAATGTGCTCATCCTACCTTTGGTGTTTCCAGGGGCTGCCTGGGATCCTGCCCATTAATAGCAGGAGGTGCCCCACTGATTTCTTTCTTTGGGGTAGCCCTGGAATGCAGGACCAGCTTCATCCCCTTCTGCAGCTCCTGGGGAAGCTGAAATAAGCAGGCAGTGGACAGGGACTGATGCTGGGAACATGCAAGCCCTGGGCTTGCACTGGATGGCTAAAGGCTATTTCAGCCCTACCCTGGGCTGCCTGGGGGGGTGGAGGACAGCCTATGTGTACAGTCCAGCAAAATCTTAGATCCTCTGGAGTGATGATCTGGCGTTCATTTCTGAGTCCTGGTGTAGCTTTGGATAAGTAGCTTCAGGCTGTGAAGGTTGGGAGGTTTCAGTGCTGGGTGCCCAGCTTACATGCTGAAAGTAGCCCCGACTCTTGCTGTTGCTGCTCCCTTGAGATCCAAGGTCACTGCTCCTGGTGATATGGGCCCTTGGAGGTCTTGCACTGGAGCTTCAGGAAGGAATGAGTGTAAATCTGGAGAGCCTGAGCTGCCTTCCGCATCCCTCGGATTACGGAGTCGGTCTGTGCTCTGCGATACAAGGATGGGGAACGTGCCCATCTGCACTGAGAGCTGCTGGTGAGGAGGATGCTGGCATGACATCCTGGCAGCCTGAAGCCATCCTTGTAGGGTGTCTGGGCTCTGATGGCTCCCTCCCATCTCACTGGGCCAGGCACTGGGGGATGCTCCTCCCGGCGTGTCACGTGCCAGAGGGGCATCATCCCAGCTGCCTCCCTTGCTGCTCAGCACACGGTCACCCTGGCACTGGGCATTTTGCGCTGTACCTTCTGCTCTAACAAAGCTGGTGGTTTATTTAAATGTGACTTTTGCCTGGTGGCAGCGGCTGGCAGTGAGGAGACTGGGAAAGTCGTGAGGAGGAAAAAAGTAGAGAAGTCCGGGTGTGGAGAGCTAAATGTCTCCAAGCTCAGAGCTTTTTTTCCTTTCATTTTGGGAAGAGAAGACCTCCCAAAGATGCCTCTACTTCCCTAGGCATCCTTCCAGAAGATGCTGAAGCAAACTCTAAATTATGCAGTTTGTAAGTCTCTTGGTACCAGCAGAAGTGTTCTCCACTGTGTCCTCATCCACCCAGTAGCCTCATAGCAAGGAGCATCCTCTTGGCAATGGATAAGTTTCTGGGGTCCTTCTGTCCCTTGTCCCTTGGGTGGGCAGGGCTACCTTTGCACCTCTGGCACCCAAGAAAGGACAAAAAGGCTCTCCTAGCTGTGGTGCTAAACACAAGATGCTCTGCTGTGTGCCCCGGGGCGAGGAGGAGGAGGAAGGCAGAGAGGGATGGGGATGGACCCAGGGGACTTCTGCTAATTAGCGGTGTAACTAGCCACGGCACAGCCTGGCTCCTGGCAGATAATTACCTTGCCAGGTGCAAGGAAGGGAGCAGAAAGACTCACTGTCCACAGGGACTTTAAAATCTCCCCATTCTTGAACTCATTTGGGAAAGGCAACTCAAAAAGAATAATATGGATATATATTTTAACAGAGCTATTTCTGCCAGGCAGGCAGGCCAATTTGTTACTGAGGTGACACATTTGGTTTTAACTAAGGGAATCAAGGTTTTTTTGGCTCTTTTCCTTTTTCAGTCCTTAGGGCAGATGCTGGCCAAGCCGTGGGAAAACTAGGGGGCTGCGTGGCATCAGGCTGGTGGTTCTGGCTTCCTCGCAGATGAACATTTCTCAGTTCATGGGTGTTTCATACAGCAGGGGGAGAAAAACAAATCTGGGCGTGATCCCAGTCTGCTCGGTGAGATTTCCATTGAGGAGCCAGGATAGCCTGCCATCCCGGGGCTACCGTGGCTGTACAGACGCTGCCTTAGGGCTGCCGGGAGTGCTGGCCACAAGGCTGGCTGCTCTGCCACGCTGGGGACGGACCCCTGCAGCTTCCTCGCAGGTCCCCGCCGGGGGGGCCAGGGCTTTGCCGGGCAGTGCTGTCCCTCGTGTGCTTCTTGTGTCTGACGGGTGGGATCGCTGCCGGCCAAGAGGCATCTGTGCTCTACTTGCACCTCGCACTGGGGCCAGGGACCTCATTAGCTGCCTCCATCACCTCTCTCCTCTGTTTATCTCCAGTTTTTCAAATGTTTGCCTTTTTATTTTTTCTTTTTTTTTTTTCTTTTAATTTCTTTTCTTTTTCTGGCTTGAAGGGAGAAATGACTGTATGAGTCATGAAGTGGCCTGACAGCTCCCTGTGCACCCTGCCAGGCTCTACCGAAATGGGGGCTGAGGGGGAGGGCTGCAGTGACTGCCGGTCCCATCAGGGGGCACGGGGGAGTGGGGAACAGGCATCCCAGGCTTTTCCCCCTCATCACCCATTAACTCTCTGCTCTGTGGTGCTTGGCACGGGGTCTGGCAAAGCTCACGCCTCCAAGGAGGACTTGCGGGCAGATTTCTGGTTCTGGGGTGGACATCATGACACGGGTTGTTGGCAGGAGGGCAGCAGGGTGGGAACAGCTTGGGATCAAAGCCCCGTGTAACCCTGCCTCTCTCTATTGGCTGTAGTCAATTTGGGGCTGTGCTGAGCTAGGGGAAAGGCTCTTGGTCACGTGCATGTGCCTTACATGGGAATAGAACTAACAGAGATGACAGGATTGTCAGGCTGATGGGCTTGTCCCTGTTCCAGTGCACCCAGGATGTCTACTTCCATGTAGAGCAGGGTCCCAGGCTGGCACCTCCCTGCTGAAGGAGCACTGCCACTTGGTACCACAGACCAGCAGGGTGCAGGAGATGGTGATTCCTTCTCCTCCACCTCCTCAGTCAGGGCTGCAGGGGCCAAACTGCATCCCTCTGGCTGCCAGCCCTGCCTTGGCAACCTCAGCCCCCCTTCCTCCACACCCCATCTCCCCTTGGAAAACCAGCAGTAACTCTTAGTCAGTGCTGTCTCATGGATCATTACTTTGGAAATCCCAGGGAGAAGGGTGCTTGCTCACAGTCCCGTGTGGCCACTGTGCAGCCCATCGCCACCCTGGCATTGCTCACTTAGAGGGCAGAGCCATCCCAACCTCTTCCTTGCCGCTCTAGGATGCTCCCCAGAATCTTGTTCGGGCTTCTAATAGCTCGAGCCCATGCTTTCTAGCAGGCTCCCCAGCTGACCTGGATATGGCCACGCTGCGTCTCGGCTAAGCTCCCCTGCTCCCTCCTCATGATGGGGTGGGCTGGCTTGTTGGTGCCAAGGAGGGGGCCTGTTGCACCCCAGGTTCTTCCTGCAAAGGCAGCAGCATCTGTCATCCTGCCCACTCTTGCATCGAGCATTTCCAGTTCAGGCTGGGTAACAGGGATTGCTGCGAGCTTGCACCTCTGGATCTCTGCTCTGTGGGGGTCCCTTCTCTTTAGCAGGCGCTTTTTGTCCCAGATGCTGTTCTACAGAGAGGAAACAGGGACAAATTAGCATCCCTGGCATTTCTGGCTTTCCTCCCCTCCTTGCCTGGCTTCCTCCCCTCCCTTCTCCTTTTAAAGAGATTCAGGTCATGCCTGGAATTAGGGCTCCCTGAACTGCAGTGAAACAGCATTTAAACTCCTTACCATTGATTTAGATGGAGTGGTTGGGGTTTGGTTTGTTCCCCACCCCTGCCCTCAGCTTCAGAGGGGCATTCACAGCACAGCACATTACTCTTTCTTTCATGGCCTTTGCCACTGTGGGCTGCTCTTCCCTGCATAGGTGGGTCTGGGGGTTCTGAAGGGCTGCTCCCCACTTTGCACCCCACTGGCAATGAGACACTTTCAACACAGAGACCTTGCAGGAAGGCATTTTATTTAGCCATCTTCGTTTATCGCGGCGCTCCGGCTGGGATTAGACACAGATAAGACAATCAATAAATCCTCCTCTTGGCTGAGATGTGCCGTGAATTTTTCAGGGAAGGGTAGTGAAAGGAGGGCACCCACTCAAAGGCAGCAGGACAGGCTGGAGGTGAGGGAGAGGACAGCCAGTGCTGTGAGATGGTGGGACAGAATAGACCCTGCCACGGTCCCGCTGCCGGTTTGTGAGAAGGCGTCTGTGTGTGGTAGAGAAGAAACCCTGTGCTGCCGCTGCGGCTGGTGTGACTGTGCTGCTTGGAGAAAGTAGGTCAGGCTGTGCTGCAGAGCCTGGCACGAGCCCCCGGCACAGCGGGGCACCCACCTCTCCCCAGGCACCCCCTCAGCTGCTCTGCTCACAGTCAGGCACAGCCAGCCCCGTGCCAAAGGGACCCACCGGCGGGGCTGGGTTGGCATCGGCCCCTTTCCCTTGTGCCTGGGCTCTTTGCCTTTATCCAGTGGTGGCTCTGGGTGAGGGTGGCAGTGTGGAGGGAGGACAGAGCAGGAGGGGATGCTGTGCTGCATCTCCCCTGTCTGCATCCTGCCTGCATCCCTCAGCCGGCCTCCTGGCTCAGGTGCAGATTTGGATGCAGGAGGGATGCCCTAAGATGCAACTTGAGCATCAGGAGGGAGCAGCCTCTTCTCCATCTCTCCAGAATTTAGGGGTCTCCCATTAGCTGGGGGTGGGCAAAGCTCGGGGACAGCACGCCCCTCCTCCTTCTGGGAGTGTTTTCTGCGTCATCAGGGAGATTTGGGGAGGAAGAAAAAATGGTTAAAGGCAGAGTTTAACATCTAAATCTGCAGGGTTTTTGTGTGCCTCACAGTGCTCTCAAAGCCCCCTTCAGAGAGGAAGGGGGGACAGGACAGAATGAATGATGGGGATCCTGTGGGTAGGGCTCAGGTGGGGCTGGAGGATGTTCCAGCTTGGCTCAGGAGGATGGCTCAGGTTATCACCACTTCCAGGAAGGTTTCTTGGCTGCTGGGGACAGGGGAAAATTAAGATGTTCTTCCAAGACGGAGATGTTCCAATTGCAAATCTGGAGCACTGCCCTGGCGCAGCACTTTGCTGTAGCTGTGGGAACCTGTTGTGAGATGGAAGGAAACTTTGGAATGGCCTTTGCCACAGAACATGGCTGGGTTTCTGTTCCTGGCCACGCTGTGGGGGGGGATGCTGTGGGACTGGATCACACGAACAGGAGCATGGCTTGCTGCAGCCAGGGCCTGGGACTGCCAGGCTCAGGGAGGTGACAACCCCATGCTAACATGGGTCTGGTGGCATCAGGACCACGACCCAGATTGTAGAGGTGGGCAGGGACACTGTGTCCTCCAGCAAGGACCTGGTCTGATTCAAGAGGGCTGGTGGTGAAGGCGCAGTGAGCCAAGCAGGGAAAAAATTGAGTGCGTACATCACAGGCAGGTCTGGGCTTTATTGATTTTCAATGAAAGGCTGTGTCATGAATTTTTCTCTCCCACTGTATTTGCTGCAAAGTTGCATCTCATCTCCAAGCTAACCACTAACTAGAGAGCTCATTTTTCCCCCTCAGGAGATGCCCCGGGGGGAGGCAGGTTTGCACGTGGTCTCTTTAAGTGTGTGATGGATGCAGCAGCTTTACTAATCCAACACCAGAAGAGAAAGCCGGTATGAGCAGCAGAAAATGTTATGTCCAGCACTTCAAGTGACTTATCATGAAGGGGATGCGTGTGTGGTGCATCTTATTTGATGGGCTGCTCCAAGATCCATCTGGGAGTGGGTATCCTGCTGTCCCCAAGAAGGACAGGGCATCAGCTCAATGTTGTCACTGTGTTTTCTGGTTTGCCTTTCCTTCTGGCAGGGGGAAGACTCTAAAAGAGAGGGAACATAGTCCCTGTGGCAAAAAGCTTTCGGAAGCTGCTGAGACATCCTGTTGCATCCTGCTTTTAAACTGGTGTTCAGAATTTGGAGTGTCTCTTTAATCTTGAAGTCATTGTTTTTAAACATTGAAGAACATTTGGGAATGAGTATAGCACAAAATGTTTTAGGAGATGTTTCTCCCCATCTTCAGAAACTCTTACAGATCTTTTTTTGCCTCCTGATGAATGTGTCGAGAATCTGGGGGAAAGCACTGAAACCAGCTGAGGGTTTTAAAAACAGAAAACCAGTGGGGAAAGTTGGAAAGGCTTAGGATGGGTTTCTCTGGAAAAGAGAAACTCTCCTCTGGAGAGGGGATGTTTGGCTAGAAGAGAGGCAATGGAAAAATATTTTATCCAGTTTTGGGTAGCACTGTGCAGTGAGATGTGCAGCCACAGCAGCTCTTGCTCTCACAGGGAGAGGCTGGGAAGTCTTGCAGGGCTGGGAATTTGGTTGGGAATGCCCTGGAAGGGTTAACTCTGGTGCCTGGATGTAGCTGGATGCACAGAAGCTGAAGTGGAGCAGTATGCAAATCTATCCACTTTCATAAACTGCTTAATTAGGCGAATGTTAATGAGACGTTAATTACTGTTGTGCCGGCGAATCCCACGGAACGGAGATTATGTTTCTCTTCAAACATCCAGTCTTAATTATAACTTGTGCTTAATTCCACTGTCTTGCTTGGGACGGAGCTGGGTAGGGAGGATGAGGCGCCAGCTCCCATGGCTGCCCGCCCGCAGTGCGTCTCCCGTCCTTGCCCACGCTGCAGTGGTGGCTGTGGATGCGCAGGGATGGAGCTGTGGTGGTGGCTCCAGAACAGCAGTGGTGGCTTGGGGACGGTGGCTGAGAATGCCTCTCCTGCAGCCGTCTCTTTGTGCTTGGGTCCGGCCTGGCAGCAAACCCTCCAGGTGCGTGCTGTGAGCAGGTCAGGGTGGAAAATCTCATGTCACGTGAAAAAGCTCCCATCCTTTTCCTTTGTGGGCTTGGGAAGCCTTTGGAAGGTCTCTGTTGGTGCCCTGTGTGTTCCAGGGATGCCACATTGCTCAGCTCCAGAAGTGGTGGTCCCAGACTGGGGTAGGGGAGCCTCTGGGGCTGTGAGCATCCAGCATCTGCCCAGTCCCCTCCTTCCTCACTTTCTGTTCCTACCTGCCTTGGCCTTCCCAGTTGGATTGCAAATGCATTCTGTTACCTGTGCTTTGCAGTTCCTGTATTAATTTTTATGGTGAATTGCCAGAGGTCTTGCTCCCACAGTGCCTGGCAGATGTGAATATTTTTAAAGTATGGCTTCAGCTTTGAGATCAGCAAGAGATCACTGCAGCGATGAGCAGAGAAATGGCATCCTGTTTCCCATTTGAACACCTATTATTATTTTTTTTTTTTACATGGCTTTTATTAAAGTTCAGGATAATATAACACTTTCAAATGAGGTGATAGTGAGCCATGGAATGTGCACCCTCGGGTTTCTGGCTGGCTTTCCTCCGTGTGTAGCTGGTGGGTGCTCTGGGCTAAGCGGGAGGTTCCCTGGGTTGTTGCTCGTTGCTGCCAGCTGGGTGGCAGAGAGGACACCATTGTAAGGCTGACACATGAGTTTTGGTCTCCATCAGGGCTTTTTTGGTAACCGTAGGGGAGATTTCTTCCAGTGGTCAGGCTCTTTTTCCCCAGGGAGGTTTTGCCTCGCCGCTGCTGGTGGCGGGAGAGCCCATGGGCTCCCATCCTCCTGGTATGAGCTCGATGTCCTTCATGTCCCCAGCAAACAGGATTTTAATCACATCATCTGGATGCCTCAGAGCTTGTCACCAGAATCCTGCAGCTGAGAGCAGTGGCAGTCATCCTCTCGGGCCCTCTCTGATGGCCAGCGGTGTCTGGGGAAGCTGCTCCAGGGTCGGAGTCACTTTGGATTTCCATTGCATGCCACTGAGAGAGCATGTTGCCCCCGGAGCGATGATTCTCCACATTGGGTGTTTTCAATTACAAAGGGTGTCAGCTTAGGTTTAGTTTCCTGTGTTGCGTTTCTTCCCTCTGTTCGGACTCTGCTGTTTGATTTCCAGACAGGTTTGATATTTCCTCTTCCAGCAAGCCGGCAAGCCCCGGGGACTTTTGTGGGCGGCTGGCTCCGGCGCCACTCCTTTGATTGCAGGCAGTGTCCCTCTGCGAGGGATGGGCTGGGCCCTGGGCCGGAGGACCAGGAGCAGGCAGGCTGGGGGCTGCACCCATGGCAGCACCCATGGGGGTAGCACCACTTGGGCTCCAGCCAGCTCTGCCTGCCTCCTGCAAAATCACCTCAACATGAATTTTTTAATCTCCCAGAAAGCTTTTCTACCAGAAGAAATGTGTCCAGCAACCAGGGATTTTGGCCTTTTTTTCTTCTCCTCTGCATCCTGCATCTCTCAGTCTTGAAGTCTCTGTTAATTAATTAAGAATTAATTCATTGCAATTTCTTTAATTTTTAAAAATGGCAGGATCCAGCAACGTACCTCCTCGCAGTGCTGCCTGCTGCTCCCTCCTCCCCTCTTGCAAAGCAAATCTCGAACAGAGCCCTGCTGCACAGTCAACAGCTGCGTGGGAGGCAGAGCCAGCTCTTTGCATACGATTCCAATCAAATACAGCGTGTTGGGGAAACATAGGGGACACCAAAGCCAACATGAAGGGGACTGAGAGAGGCTATTTTCTGCTTTGAGCCCCTGCTGCTGAGATGTCCTCCTCTGTCGGTGGCTCCTGTGCTGCTTTTGAAGCCCAAAAATGCCACGACCAGGTGCTCCAGTGCAGCCCCACTAAATGCCAGGTCCTGGGGTGGGTACCCAAGGGGAGCACCACTGGCAGAGAAGCAGGCAGGAGCAAAGAAGATTTCACTTGATATTCTGCCCGCAGACGCCTGTCGTTTCCAGTTGCTGAGCCCCACACCTTAAAGCCTTAAAATAAAATAAAAGGAGGAGAGAGGAGAAAGGAGGGTTTGGCTCAACAGCGTGTCTAAATTAGCCTTATTGTGCTGGGAGCTGGGCGTGGGGTAAATCCATTCCCACAGCACCATGTGTCTTTACTGAGTGAGATGCTGGGCGATAAATGACTGTTTTTCATACATTATCATGACCTGACCGTGATGAGGCAGACAGAGGTGGTGCAAAGGTGATAAATGCAAGAGTCTGAGTTAACAAAGTGTAGTTGTCTCTCACTGGGGGGAAATGAGTTCCCTTTACTGCCAGCCTTTGTGCTTGTGCAGTTGGGACCGTTCTTGCCCTTAATTTTACTTTTTTTATTAATGCCTGATAATTTGTTTCTTGTTTACCTTCACTTGCCAGGTTGATGGCACCATACTGCTCACCTTGTCTGGATGGGGGGGATTTCTCACCAGTGCTGTGTGTGCAAGGGGATGCTGGTGGGGGACAGAGATGCTCCTGGAGACATCAAGGCAGGGACACTGTGGAGAAGGGGATGCTTGGGGCTGTGGGAGCAAAGCTCTGCTCCACCAGGCGAAGGAGGGGAAAGTAGTTGTTCCCCGGCAATCAGCCAGAGTCAAGAAAGCAGGTCTTCAGCAGGAACCTGCAATATTAAATAGTCTTTTAATGAAAAATACATCTGCCGTTGAGCTGTCTTGCAGTCCGAGATGCGGGTGTGCTTTTTGGTTCCGCAGTGGTTGCCGCAGGACCTTTCATTTTACAATATTTGAAACAAAACTGGAATCTATTTTTAATCCTTTCCCTTTCCCTCTTTTAGTCTTCGCTTTCCACTCAGCTGTTGTGCTAACCCTGCAAAAGCTCAGTAAGGGTTTGGGAGTGGCCAAGGACCAGGCTGGGTGCCCAGCTTAGAGCAGGAGGACAACCCATCCCTGCAGGGTCCCTTTGCCCAGTGATCCTGGTTGAGACCATCCCACTCAGGGCTTTGCAAAGACAGACAGATCTGTGGCTGGCTGCCATTTAGTAGCTTTAGCTTTTCAAGGAAGGAGGACTTTTTTTTTCCCTGCCAGATTTGGGGCAGACGAGGCAGGATCTCCTCAGCCTGGATTTCAGATTGTCTTGTGGCAATCCTGCCTGGAGGCAGAGGTGAAGGCTGAGTCACAGCAGTTTGCTCTTTGCTAGTGCTTTTCACACTGGGATTTTTCAGCAATTCCCAGAGAAACCAGCCATTGAAAAGCCCATCCTGCTGGTGAGGAGCAGAAGGGGCTGGTTACTTGGGCTGAGGTCCTGTGCAGGGTATTTGCTGCCAAAGCCTGCTGCTTGGTACATTTTAGCATCCTCAGAGGTGAAGTTTGTGTGTTTGGGCAGTACTGGCCCTGCCAGTACCATCGGCAGCCCCCAGGAGCTGTCTTGCCTCTCCTGCTGTCTCAGAGGCCCCATTTATCCAGAGCAATGAGTGACCTTACAAAAATAACAATAAAGAATAGGTATGTGAGAAACATCTGTGAAATAATAACAAGATCCCGGGAATGGAGCTGCTTTCATCTGGAAACTCTTTGCTGACTGTGGGTTGTTTCTGTCCCTCGTTAGAGACGGAGCCAGGCGGCAATGCCCGCTCAGATCTTTCTTTACTTTCAAGATCCCCCCATGGCATCCTGCAGGCCAGTGAGCCTGGCCCCTGCCAGCACACCTCTCTTGCTGCTTGCTGCTGAGCTGGTTTTTAATCCCTCTAATCAGCCCAGCATCCAAACCTGGTGGCCTGGTGGCAGTGGGAGAGCTGGGCCCATCCCGGGCTGTTGCGCTTCCCTGCCACCTTACATCCCAAGTGAGAGAGAGATGTGGAAGGGCTGGGAGCTGTGGAGTATGGAAACCCCATGTCTGGCCTGGCTTTGTAAGACTGAGCTGCCAGCTTTGCAGCCGGTCACCTCCCAGGCAGGGTAGATGCTGCTTTGTGCTCGTGCCAGGTCTGGTCCAGACCCCCGGGGAACCCAGGGCAACCCAAGCAGTGCAAGTGCTGGCAGGCACTGTGAGCCTTTCTAGCTGGCTGGAAAACGTCCATGAAAACATCATTTCTTGGGAAAAATCTGGTTTGGCCAAGTGGGACTCTGTGTTGAAACCCGAGAAGTTTTTTGATGCTCTCGCATGCGTGCAGGGGAGTGTGGACTCTCAGGGCTGGGCTAGGGGAGAGCTGCGGAGCCCCACAGCAGGGTAAAACATGAAGGGACCACACTGGCAGGTTCTGGGAAGCCGGAAGAAGGATGGGGGGGCTTTGGACACGTGGAAAGCCCAGTGCTGGCCGTGCCTTGGGCAGGGCTGGTGTTTTCGGTTGAAGCCTGTGTTGCTCTGGCCTGCTCGGACATCTGACTGGGTGTTAACATGTGGTAATTTGCACATGGCTTGTGAGGGCTTTCAGCATTGTTCCTGGTTGGACTTTTCCTACAACAAAATAATTTTGCTGCTCTGTAAAGAGGCTCTTCTGCAAGCGAGTATTAAGGTGTATTTCAGCGTTTGCGTCTTGGTTCATGGCATGAAGGGACGTGAGTTTGAGGCTCAGTAGTTGAAATGCCTCATGTTGAGCTCAGGAGAGGAAGGATTTATGCAGATTTCTGGAGCTAAAAAGTGGGGTATTGCAGGAACTGTGTCAGACCCAGGTTACATCGATGAGGTGGGGTGGGGGTCTTGGAGGTTTGTTGTCACCTTGGAGGTGAAGGGAGCACTGTGCCTGTGAGCATCTGAGAGCATGTTTGTACACTGGTGTAATATCCATAACATGATTTCAGGTGTGAATACACACATTTACACTGCTGTACACGAGAGCAGGATGTGGCCCAGGGCCTTTGGTGGGAATGCAGGAGGCCAGAAGCAGAGTGTTCAAAGGCTAATGAAGACACCCTAGAAAATTATTAGCTTTGCAAGCAGCATCATTGTGTGCTGGAAACAGGGGTATTATGAAGTTCGTGAGATCTCTGGAGCAAGAGTGATCTGTGTGCCACGCAGTGATATTATTGGAAAGGGTGGCTTCACTGCCTATCATCTGTCTTTGCTGAGTTATCTCCGTGGACCATCGCCAAACACAGTGCATCTCTTCCTTGGCCGCTGACAACCACCTACTTGGAGTGGGTGATGATTTTTTTGTTCCTCAGCTCAGCTGGAAAAAATGAGTGTCCTTGTGGGAGGGTGGGAAGAGAGAGTGTTGCAGGGTGACATCTCCTAAGGAAAGAAGCAGATTGCTGGGCTTAGGTGTTCAGCTGGAGTGATGTTCAGTATCCCACTGCCTTCTCAAGGTGGTCCTGTTCGGCTCCACCAGACTGTTGGGTTGGGGCATCGCTGCTTATCAGGCTTGGTGAACTCCTCCCCGCCCCAAGCTACTGAGGGAGACTCCTGCCTTCACTCATGGCAGGCGTGGGGATGCTTTTGCTTGGCCTGAACCCGGCCCAGGGCAGCCAGGCTCTCCTTGATGTGTTGCCACTCCTCTGAGGCTCATCCCAAGCCAGGCTTTCCCGGTGTAGGTGTGGCACAGGATGAGGCGTAGTTCCCTTCTTGGCTTCTGATGCTGTCAAGGCGAGGAGTGCTTGCCATGCTCCTGATCGGGATGGGAAGCATCCTTTGGAGTTGGCACTGTGTCTGTGCATCCCTGCAGAGCTGTGCTGCTTGGGGGGCGGCTCCCCAGGGCTTTGACAGCAGCCGTGCTGGCAATGCCTGCGGCTGCCAGCATTCCCGCTGCTGCTCCAGCCACGGATTTCCCTCTGTGCTGCTGCTAACATAGATTCCCAAATCCCCTCCATGTCAGACATGAAGTGGTTGCTTTGCAGTGAATTAGGTTGTCAGGGTTTTTTAAAGAAAAAGTCTGGAAAACGTCCCTTTGGCCCCAGAAACACTGCCCAGAGGACAGGAGCAGGTGGGGGGAAGGTGCCATGCAGGGAAAGAGGAGATATCAAATGGAGGAGAGGGATGTGGGAGGGGAAGATTGCACTGGGTGCCTCCCCTAGCACTGAACATCCTCCTGTGCCAGCAGCCCCACCACTGCCAAGGCTAGAGAAGATTTGCATTAGGGATGCGATGCTGCTGGGGCTGCCCACCCTTGGCTGCCTTTCCCTTGCAGGAAAGCTGTGGAGGAACCAGAATTCCGATTCCCTGTGCTGCCCTCTGTGAGGGCAGCATCACTCTGGGTCAAGGATTAAATCCATTACAGAGAAGCACTTGGGGGAAAGCCCTGGACGTGATGCACATGGAGGCTGATGCATTAAAACCATTTCCTGCGGAAATCGCCCACTTGGCAGGCAGGGAGAGGGGTCGGGCACAAACCCACCCCTGGAGCTACTCCAGTGCTAATGGTTTGCCTTGGTGGAGAGCTGGGATCAGCCTGGTTACCAGCCTGGTGCCAGCTGGAGAAGGAAACCCTTCAGCCTCCAGCCCCTCCGAGGCCCGAGGCGGCTGAGACCCTTCCCTTGCTGAGCGGTAACTTGGGGCTGTGCTGCTGCTCTACCAGCAGGTTATCAAACCTGAGGTGGCTTTCCCAACCATTTCAGTTCCAGCTGTAAGTGTTTTTGCAAGGCAAAATATCCATCTAGAAGGTTCCTTAGCAGCTCTAAGCATAGATGATATGTGGGTCCCTGGAAGGTCGTGTTTTGTTGCTGGAGTCCAGCGCCTGGCTGGGACGGCTGCCTGCATATGAGGTACAGGCAGGTGCAGGCAGGCGTGCTGTGCCACTTTCTTCCTGGGTGTTGCCTAACAAATGACAGCATGCAAATGGTCTTGAGAAACTTGCCAGATTAGTAGCCCTTTCCCAGGATAGGTGCTGGAGTTGAAGCAGCCATTCTGATTTGCTTTGAAAAACATGTATTTTTCACTCTTCATGTATTTTTCCCTTCTCTTCCATCTTGCATCCCCACACACTTCCTTTCATTCCTCTCCTTCCTCCTCCTTTTCATGAGCTATTTTCAAATGCTAGGAAGGGCGAGATCTGAGGGGAGAAGGAGTAACCGAAAGAAAAAAAAAAAAAGGGGTGGTAAAATTATTTCACACATTTACGGGGGGGAAAAAAAAAAAGAAAAAAGCGTGGGTGTGGGGAAAGAGAACAGCTCCAATTCCCAGATGACAAAAAGCAACTTCATTCATTTCCCGATGTAATTTTATCAGGTAGGAAGGTTTAGTTACATTTCTGCAGCCCTACAGTTCCCAGTGGTGGCCTCAGGGTCCCCAGGTTGTCCCTTCTGCTGTGCTGCCCTGACCTGGCACAGGTTTGGTGATGGGGCTTTGGTACCAGGAATCTGGGGCAGGAGGATGCCAAGTGGAGGGAAAAGTAAGGAGCACATGGCTTTGGATTAAGCCCAGCTTGGCCCTGGGAAGGGTATGGGAGATGTTACAAATATCACCAGCTTCACGGGAAGCATTTCTTCGCACGTGGGCAGTATGTTGGATGGTTTCCTGTGTTTAATAAATAGGATTAAACCCAGCGACAACAGTGCTCACTGGGAACTAGGAGTTTGGGTTGTGATTAACTTTTTAGATGGCAAAATCTCCTTATGCTCAATTGTTTTTTCATTTCACTGGGAAAAACTGGAAATAACTGTTTTGGCTTGTCTGAACCATTCTTTAAACATGATTTGTGTGTTTCGCTGGCCACACCAACTCATAGCCACTGGAAAAGGGAAGAAAAAAAATCCCCCAAGGAAGCTTTTCTGGGTAGCTCACTGCTGTGTGCTGAAGGTAGTGCTGGAGGACTGATGCTCTGGGTGTCCCACACTGAACTCCCGTCCCCTTCATGCTATGGAGCTTTGGGGAAGACCCCCAAAGGGAGGAGGTTTGGGACCCTGCAGCAGGCATTAGCCTGCCCGTCTCCCTGTGCATGAGGCCAGGATCTTGCAGCAGGCTGGCATTTCACACTTTGGCGAGGGTGACATTTTCTTTGCAGCTTTTCCATGTTCGAAAGCTGGCATTTCACCCCAAGAGGAAGCTGGTATTTATAAGGCAAGGCACTGGCATTTCATTCATTGTTACCATCCAGTGATTCAGACAAGGTCTCTTAGCCAGAAAGGTCAGCTGGGTCTCTGCTGTTCTTTGCTGCTTTTCTTTCTTTTGCCTTTTTTTTAATCCCCTTAGGGAAAGAAGGAAAAACAAAGCCACGCCACATGCCAGAACTGCTGATTGCCATTTTTCTTGCCTTGAAAATTAAGGTCTCCTATGCTACATAAAAGCTAGGACTTTCCAAAGTCCATCTTGCAAGGGTGTCTTTGACAAGGTCCTTATTTTGCTTCGAGTTCCAAAGGTACAACCCCAAGCCTGGTGCCAGGGCAGTGTGGGGCAGCATTTCCCCCAGTGCTGTGCCAGTGCTCACCATGCTCTAGTAATACTGCCTCATGGTTTTTCTTGGAGCTGAAGCTCATGTGAGCCTTAATATGTTTCAAAGAGCCTAAAACTGCGTCTTTCCTGGCCAAACATCAGGTTTTGTCCCCCAGGTTGCTCTGCGGCTGGTGATGTTGCATTGCTCCTTCCAGGGATGAGGAGCAGGATGGGAAAATCAAGTGTGGGTCCCTGCTGTGACCGTGGAGCTCTTGTTGGACTGGGGCAACCTGGACACTGCCAGGGCCTGGGAAACAAATAAAATCAATAAGAAGCTGTTAAATTGTGCCTGAACCTCGCAAGGAACAGCGTGGGGAGTGCTGGCTGCAGAGATGTATCTGCTGCCACTCCGCGGGCTGTGGCACATTCATTAAGCATCTTGAAGATGGATACACCCCCCAGTTCACCTCCCGCGAAAGCCTGGGAATTTATTTCCTCCTGAACCGTGCCATCAATCACCGGTGACAGCACCGCCTCGGCACCACGTGGCTCAGCCGCCGAACAGCTGGAGAGGCATCGGGCTGGCTGCCCTGCCACATCGGGAGGGGGCTGCCTCGGACCCCCACGCCCTCGCTGTGGAGAGGGGGACCCCACTCCCTTGCTCTCAGCACAGCTGCTGGGAGAAAGGCTGTCCCACGCTGCAAATGCCTTTGGGCACCTTTTTTGTGCTGCTCAGAACCCCACTGCCCTGTGCTTACCTGCAGCTGGTACCTGCTTCCCTTGGCAGCTGAGTACTGTCTACATCCATCTCTAATCCCCCTATGCCAGCGGCAAGGGAAGATGGTTCCTCATCTGCTCTCCCCTCTGTGCATCTCCCTGTGGTCCTGGCCCCTTCCTCAGCACCCTGGCTCTGCTCCCACCCATGCTTGCTGGTGGGAGCTCCCAGGGCCCCACGCTGTGTGTGTAAATGCGAGAGCCTGAAGTCTTGGCAGAAGGATTTTGCTGTGCCCAACTCGATGCTTTTAGTTTTATCGGAGCACCCAGACAGGAGCAGGACAAACCCAGCGATCTGAGGCAGTGTGCAGGATGCTGACTGATGTCTGAGCTGCTTTGCTTCCCCTTTGCTGAGCTGCTTTGCTCAGTGATGCCCTGGACTGGAGAGATGTGACAGGTCCACTTTAGCAGGAGGAAAGTAAGGCCTGGAGAGGCCTGAGTGACCCTTCTGCCCTGCACCCAGCACCCTTTGCCTGGCCCTGTCTGGACGCTGTGGCCACCCCTTTCCTTCCTGGCATTGACATTTCACCCTCCAGTGCCTTCCTCTGTCAGCCAAGCTGCACATTACTTCAATTTATGCAGAGACCTGAGTTTTACTTCTTCCTGTAATTTCTTTCGATGCATTTAATTTTTTTCCCCATATCATCTAGGAATCTACAGATTATCCAGTAAGAGCAGAATAAGGATTTGTCAACCTTTCTTATGTGCTCCTTGAGATGAAAATAACTTCCTGAACCCCTTATAATGCTTTATTTTCTGCTACTTCTGCTACTCTGAGTATAATTTGACTGACTAAAGGATCTTGAAGCTAAGAAGAAAAAAAAAAAAGATAAAGCAGACTACTAATAATAATAATGGTAAAAACTGCTCCCGAGAGGCTGATAACGGCCTGGAGACTCACACACAGGCACTGCCTGTCAGGGCAGGTGTGAGCCTGCTTTTGTTCCCCAGTTCCATAAGCCAGTGCTGGGAGGAGGGACAGCCAGTGTCTGGAAAAATGGGATGTTTTTCAAGAGAAGAAAGATATTGTGTCCCCTGTGATATGGAAATGAGCGGGGAGGTAAGGGCAGGAAGAGAGGATTTCTGATGGTAATGAGACTTTACACTGTCTTTCTTGCCTTGCCTCCATCCCTCCCTTTCAACTGTAGGATGGGGTTTCAAAGGCTGTTGTATTCTTTCCCTTGGATTATTTGTCATGTTTTTTTTAAGCTTGCCTGTTGTGGTTTTTAAAGATAAAAGGTGGGAGCCACAATGAAGGGGAATTTTGTGAGGGCTGGGAGGTGCTTCAGGGGTTATGGTTACTGATGTGATCATGCTATGAGCTCTCATAGGCGGGTGAGGTGGGCTTAGGAATGCTTTTTCTTTCCCATCTTACAAGCTTCAGCGCTGCCAGAGAGGGATGTGATCTGCTGGGTGGAGCAAAGGCTGGTGCCATCCCAGAGCATCACGTTACAGCTCTGTAGCACTGGTGGATACCAGCCCCTCCACTGTTGGACTCCACTCTTGAATGTTGCTTGTGTACATCCTCATGGCACCTCCTTTGGAGGAACAGCTTCTCTTCCCCTTGAGGTAGCTGAAGGCTGAGTATTCCTCTTGCTCCTAACTCAGCGGCTGCAATAGTCCTTGTGACTGTCACAATTGAGCCTTATTTTAGTCTGAGTTTGTCTAGATTCAGCCTCCAGCCACTAACTCTGGTCCAGCATTTATCTGCTGCCTTGAGGAATGCTCTGTGTTCTAAACCCCTACCTCATGTAAGAAGCTGTCCCTCTTGATGGAAAGGACTGGAAGCAAATTCCTTGTGCAAACATTTTCTGGTGGAAAGCTAAGGTTTGGGCTGAGCTCAGTTTGTCAGGTAAAAATCCCTGCTCTCTGCTGAAGAGGTGAACTATCTCCTCTGCAAAGCCCATGCCGTGAGCCCATGGATGGAGCTCCCAGGGAAACAAGGTGGGGAGGGGACAGCTTGGGTCGAGGGGAACGAGTGTGCATGGAATGATCTGAAGCTGCTTCTGGGCAGTCGCAGGGTTGCTGTTGCCTCTGTGTTGCAGATGGCCACTGAATTCCTGCGTGGCAGGCAGTGCAGCCTCGGCAAGGAGGGCAGCCCAGGCTGAGCTTCGTTGTCAGTGCTTTTCATCTGTTCTTGATCTGAGGAACTTCACTGAACCTCCCAGGGGAGCTGCCTGCCCCTTCTGCCCTGCAGCGAAGGACCACTGAAATGTGGCTGCTTGCAGAAAGTGCTGATGAAAACCCAGCTGATGCTCTGCTGGGCTTCTGTGGGTCAGGAGGGCTTACAGGTCAAATCCACTCTTCCTGCAGGAGCTGTAAGCAAAGATGCCTCATGGTGAGCTTTGCTGGTATTTATTCTGGAGCTCCCTTTTTAGCTGAAGCCCTTGAGCCACGCTGGTGCTACTCCCGCTCTGCCCAGCAGGCATTGCTGCTCAGCTGTTTGGTTTTATCCCTTCCTAATTTTACAAGAAGTGACAGTAAATCTATCCCATATGCACAGGACTGTGTGGGGTGTTTAAACAATCATTCGCATCCAGATGTGGTGATAGCTTTGGGGTGTCTCTTAGCAGTGTGGGTTGGTGCTGGATATATTACATCGTAAAAGTTAATGTTCGGAGTCTGACATTCAATCCGCAAGAGCAGGAGAGCGTTTGGCAGTGAGCTGTGCTGTGTGGGGCAGTCCCATCTCCCATGGGTGCCTGGAGGGTGCCCAAGGGGTGCCAGGGATGTCTTCTATCAGACCTTCCCAGAGACACTGCCATAGAAGGGCTCCTAAGCACAGCCAAGGGTACCTACACAGTTTGTCTTCACATCCAAAAAAGACCATTAGCCTGGCAGGAGGAGGAGGAGGGGGAGCAAGGGGACGCAGCAGAGGAAGATAGGCTGTGGAGCAGAGGGTTTGTGGGAAGTTAATGGGCGGTGGACTGGCATTATGCCCCGGCAGGTTCTCATTTCCCTGTCTCTGTGCTGGCTCATCCCCACCCCAGTGCGGGGAGGGAGCATCCCCCCTGCCACGGCTGCACTGAGCTGGGCAGGGCAGGGCAGGCAGGCACTGCCAGCCTCAGGGGTGCCTAGGGAGGGGGATGCACCCACAGCTGGGGCTGCCCCAGCACATCATGACCAAGGAGTGCAGAGAGCAGGGGTTTGTGGCTCTGAGGCCTCAGGCACACAGTGGGTAGCAAAAGGGATAAAGCAGAGAAAAATGAGGTTGCTTCGCTGCTGCCCTGCGGGTGATGCTGAGGGAGATGCTCCATTTTGATTCAAACCTGGATCAAAGTGGAGGTAGCTCCACTGCTACTTGGGGATGTATAAGGCTGTGTCTGAGCTCATAATGTAAGGGTTAAAGCCATGTCCTTGCTCTGCTTCACTCCTCAGTGGTCTCAGAACAACTCAGTATTTGCTCTGCTTCATATTACATTGTCTTGGAGGAGCTGGAGGGAGACTGCCATGGCTTCCTTCCCCTCTGGGTAGGAATGGTGGTTGGGCTTGGGCTGTGCCTGCTCTGAACTGGGAATGATTCTGACTTCACAGGACAGCTATTTCTGAGACTTCCTTAGATTTGAGGGCTGCAAAGAAGTTTGCTACCCAACTTCTAGCTCTGGGGCAGGGTATTTCCCCCATCAGCTCAGCCTGCAATTCCAGGTCAAGTCTCTGATGAGGAGCCAGAGTACAGCAGGGCTGCGGGCTGGAAGCACAGTCCAGCCTAGTGGGAAGCATTACAGCTTTCCTCTCCATGGGGCAGAGAGAGCGAGACCATTGCCTCAGCCAAAGCAGAAATTTTCCAGTGTTGTTATTACCTCTCCGTCTCAGAGACAACAACTCTTCTCCTAGGCCTGGAGAGCACTCTCCGCAGCAGCACTGTGACTGTTTAAGGCCTTCACTGTGTCCACTGTGTCCTCACCATGCCACACCAGAGAGGGCACTGCGCTCCCAGAATGTGACAGCAGTGCTTGGCATGGGGTCAGGAGCATCCTGATGGTGGCATACTGGGTTTGGGAGCCACCGGCGAGGGATCAGCCCTGGGGATGTGGCTGCAGGGGCTTTGGCCCTGACATCTGCATTCTCCCTCCTCCATGTCACTGCTGGGCAAAGCTGAGACCTGCCTGGGGGAGGTCCCCAGCAGCAAGGGGACATGGTGGGATGGTCACCTGCAGGCCAGACTCCGCTTTGTCCAGCGGCTTCTGCGAGACCTTTTCCCTGCTCACATTCCCTTTCTCAGGCCTGGATGGATGAAATAGACTTTACAGCCCCAAATCCCTTAATCTCCAGTATCCATAGCAGTATTAGCCAGACTACAGGAGTCATATACTCAGGAACTGCACCCAGTGGAGGACACGCTCACAATTTCATGCTGGAAGGAAACGTGTTATTCATTTTCTCCTGCCTGCCACCCATCTCTGCAGAAGTACACGGAAGCCATGATAGGAATATGTCAAACATGCAGAGAAATGTCATAGCTGAAATACAACATGCTCTCCAGGCAGCCTTGCAGGAGCATTTCTGATGGAAATGGGGCCTAAAGCTGCAGCACATCTAGCTACTAACACTAAGGAAGTTATGCTAAGCAATTAGTATCCTTTATTTCTTTACAGTCCTCCCTTTGTTTTTATTAAGCATTCCTGCTAATACATTTAGCAAGGCTTGCAAAGCCTTTCAAAAAGCATGATCTGTTTGCATAATCGTATCTACAAAATGATTACAAGCACCAAACCTAATAGACTTAAAGCTAGTACGGTTACCACTGGGTGGAGCAGGAGGTTATAAATTCCTGTGGCTGTAGATGACCACCCTAGGAGAGTTTCCCACCAGTGTTCTCCATCTCTTTTCCCTCTTTCAAACACGCACCACATTTTGTCCACATCATGGTTTGCAGTGATTAGAATTTTTTTTCCATCAATTCATATACGTTTTAATAGTTTATATAAGTCACCACGTTGTGATAATTTCCTTACCAGCATTAAGATTAATTCCAGTCAAAATAGGTAACGAGTCTTTAACTAGTGTATAATTAGCCTGTAACAACTGGTGGGATGTAACAGGAGCTGTATAATTAAAATCATACCCTATAATTCTAGTGAAGTTACAAATGCAAATATTTGAATGATTACTTGTATCTACAATAATATCACCTACAAAAATAAAACCACAAAGAGCCCTTAAGAAAACACATCCCTTTCCAATATATATAAGTGTAGTTTTAGGGGTTTCATTGGCACGTGTTTCAAAAGTGACAAATATTTTGCTCAGTGTCAAGACATGTCTTGGGCTTTAATGGTGTTACTTTTACAAATGACTCCTTCTTGTTCCAAACAACATCAACTATTAGCCATATGTGTTGGCTTTGTGTTATCCATAGTTTATGTTCTATTGGAAAGAGTATGATCCCATTGTGATTTGAAATAGCAATTGTATATACGGCGTATACTGAAGCACTATATTACTGAGACAGAAACTGTGACCTTATTGTTATGGGGTCAGAACTGGCCAAATACCGCAAGGGTTGAAGTTCTCTTTCAAACTGAGTTGTGTTGTCCCAAACTGCTTTTCAGATCTCTGTGGGTAAGGTGCCTCCTTCACCTACCCTCATGTAGGCACCCTCATGTGCCCCTGTAGAGGGCATCCACACTTGAGTGTGGATACAGCTAAGAGTGGGTGAAAGATTGCCCTGGACCATTCCAAGTGGCTCTACAATCAGCTGGGGGTCTCTCTTATTAATTTCCTCCCACTGAGGCAATGTATTAGATAGGAGCCATTGATTAGTCCCCTGTACTAACAGAGAGGATCACAACGGGTGTTCTGATTTCCTTAAATCACTTGTTGTTGCACTTAGTTTATTTAGGAGTACTTCAACATCCATACCATTTAGGACTCCCAATCCTGTCCCTGTAATAACAGTTGCATCCCTTTTTGTTTGCTTTGAGGGGGGTTGAGCAGAGAAAGGGTAGTGAGTCCTGGGTCAACACGCCACAAGTGACATTAACTTCTTTACTATTACTTCTTAAAACTGTTATCTGTCATCTTGCCACAACTGGTATTAAGTGTTGAGCAGCAAGTGATATTATTGAGGCAACGAGACCTGTCCCTGCCGCTTCCCTCTGTCGAGGCTAAATTATAAACCTTATCTGATTGACAGCAGAAAGTGAGAGCCTTCCTATTGGGTGTCTCAGGAATTGGGAACCTTGTTCCTATGTAATCTAGGAAAACTATCTTCCTTTTGGATTTTTTTAACTTTCCACTAATCCGGATCATCCATCATTTTTATCCTTAGCCATGCTGTAGGAGCAACAGAGTCAATAATATCAAGAGTAGTGAGATGTCCCACTTCATTCTTGGTTGATGTGAGAGTTTTTCCAGTCATTTGTCAGCTGGCTGGCCAGTTTCTACCTGCTTGATGTGAGAATGGTGTATCCAACTTTTTTTCCTGAAATTTTAACAGCAAAATAGGGACACAGTAAGATGGTATTTGGCCCTTCCCACTTGGGTTCCAATTTTAATTTCCATGAGAACATGTTAATTAAAATTACATATCCAGGTTGTATATCAGGTACCTGTATTTCCAGAGGCATGGGCTGATGCCGTTGAGCATATTTCTCTTATTTTCAAACCCCTTCTGCATATATATGATGTATTGGGTCAGGCATTCATCAGATCAGACCAGCAGGTATCTGAATTGGTATTACCTCCTTTAACAAGGCTCTGGGTCAGCATTTCTTGTTGGGGAGGCCTGATAACTGATGTATTATCACTAGGAAGTGTACTCGTTGCTGCTATGTCAGCCAAAGTGGTTCCTTCTCTAATTTCTATAGTGGCCTTGGTATGGGCTGGACAATGTATTACAGCAATTTCTTTGGGTAGCTGGGCTGATCCCAGCAGTTGTGTATTTTTTCTCCTTTTGATACTTTTTTCCCCAATGATGTGAAAAATCCTTGTTCCTGCCATAGCATTGCCATCGTATGGCACACCCTGAGAGCATAACCAAGAGTTTTTTGGCTTGTTTCCCTTTTCCCAGATGTTCTGTACGTGTCAGGGCTACCAGTTCACCCCGTCTTTGCTGAGAGTGTGCTGTGGTTACACTAAGCAATTAATATCCTCTATTTCTTTTCAAGGTGAGGAGCCAGTCCCTCATCTTTACAGCTGGGTGTTTGTACGTCCCATGCCTGGTGCTGCTCCTGTTTGCAGAGCTGATAACTGATGGCAGGGAAGACTTTACCGTCTGAGGAATACTTATGCAAACAAGCACAGTGGTTTAATAGGGAACACCCGGAGAAATCTCTAAAGAAAACACAGTAAATTCCCCTTCATGTGGATTTATGGGGAGATTTTTCACAGATATTTATAGTTTCCCAGGTGCGTTGTTGTGACTCCTTAGCACAGATTGGAATGGTGCGCTCCAGGAGCTGATGAGAGGAGAACACTGATGGGGCAGCCCCGTGTTCATACCAGGATGGGAGCAGTGAATGGCTCCTTAATCCTTGGGTGAGTTCCCACGGTGTGCGGCAGGTTGTGGCCCCACCAGTGCCAGCTGAGCACCTGGAGAGCCTGGTGAGCAGGGCTAGGTGAATTTAGATCAATAGAGACGGTCCTGGTGCAATGCAAGGGCAGGTCACTTCCTTCCTGCTCACAGTGGCACAGCCCTGTCTGAGGGTGCTGCTGTGGGACAACTTGCCCTGTAGGGCTGGGCCCTGACGACACTCCACGGTTACCCTCCTAAACCACCTGCTGCTCTCCATAGCCAACCCACTGAACCACATCTCTCTCTTCCTTTCCAGGTTTCTTGCCTTGCCAGCAGGTCCTTGTAGGATTTTGGCTCTGGTAAGTGCCATCACTTTTCTCCTTGCTGAGTGCATGCCAGTGTGAAAGCATTGTGTGGTGCTGGTGGAGCAGTGAGGCCAGGCACCATCACTGCTCCCCAGGCAGGTGTAAGAGCCTGAGTGAACCTCTCTTAAGGAGCCAGCTCCTGGCACGCTTCACCCTGGCCCAAATTATTTCCCCACTGTGTAAAAATAGGCTGAAATACATTTATCACTGCCTTTCTGTAATCCACAAAGGGAAACTGTGTGGGCAACTTTAATGTTTCCTGGGTAAATGTTGTCAGATGGGAATTGAAAACTTCAACTGAGTGACTGGCACAATGATTGCGATAAAAGCTGGGAGGGCTCTGCCACTGGGTTGGACTCGGGGTCCTTTGGAACAATAAGAAAGTGGAGTGATGGGTGGAAGGAGAGCACAGCCTTCCTGGGGACCTTTGCAGAGGAGCCAGACTTAGAGAAGCATATAGGACTTCAAAGTAATGTAAAAGTCAGAGGTTGCAGTCCTGGTTGCAAGCTAGTGTCGTTACCTGTAACCTTTCCAGGAATGGGCTCCTCTCAGGCCACCCTCTCTGCCACCAGCCACCTGGCTGACTTTATCCTGGGGAACCCAGTGGGTAGAAGGATAAAATTTCTGGGCTTTCTTGAGCTTAAGTCCCTGTGCCATCCAGTGTTTGATGTTTTCACTCTTCCAAAATCCCCATGGGTTTTCCATCCTTACATTTAACCCAGCAGAAAAGGTCCTGCTTCTGTACTGGGATAAATCAGCAGGACTGTCTCACAATCAGTGCAGCTGCCATGTATTATGTCATCTTCACCTTTGTCCTTTTGATGGATGTGTTCTCTTTAAAAAATATCTATTTATCAAAAAAGCAGCATCTCTGTTTGATGCTATCTGTTGGATTGATAATTCAGTCCCACAGAAGGCAGTGTGCTCAAGGATTGGCCACCACTGTCCTGGGTTGCATGGCCCTGTTAAACTTGAGGGTTTTTCTTTCCTTTAGCAGCAAATAGTTCGCTAGCTGGGGCCTAAAATTCTCAAGGGGAGGGTTGTTATGGTGATCTCAGGGTTTTGGGTGCTGCTGGCATGGACTTGCTCTGAGACAGACCTGTTCTGGGATGGGAATGCCACTGCCTGGAGCGAATCCAACCATGGCAAGGGGCAAGCGCAAGTTGTGAATCCTGGTGCCTGGAGGACTGCCCTGATGTCCTCTCCCTGTGCATCCATCTCACTGGAGGGCATCTGGCGTGGCATCAGGTCACCACAAAACCTATTCCTAACTCCAAAACTGTGGAGAGACTCCTGATCCATGATGCTTTGCTCGTGACCTTGGCAGCCTCAGCTGGAAGCAGCTCAGGCCCTCAGGAGAGCCGTGCTGTGATGAGCAAGCAGCATTGCTGTGTTGGGTGCTACTCCAGCACATGGCAAAACTCCAGCCAATGGGTGGATGAACTGACCAAGTGATTTTTCTCTATCAGGGCTGTGTTACACTGGGAAGTGAACATAACAGCTCTGTCTTCACAGACGATTCCTGCAGGAGCAGCTCTGGCCACGCTCCTGGCAGCAGCAAAGAGCAAGTGTCTGTGGCTGCAGAGTGGGGATGGGGAGAACAGGACCCACCAGTCCTCAGAAAAGAGGGGAAAGTGGAAAATGGCCTGGATGAGGGGACAGTGGGGGGAGGAGTGGCTATGGGGGTAGAATTGCCTGTCCTGAAGCATAGTAATTGGCTCATGGCTTCTTCTCCCCGACCCTCTTACACCCCTCCCATTGCACATCTCTCACCAGATGCGGCCATCTGTGTTAGCAGAGATAAAAGCCCTCTTCCCACATGGGCTCTTCTTCCCCAGCATGCTTAATCATGAGCCAACGTGGCAAACAGCCTTCCTGGGAGATGCCCTGAGCTTGGCTCCTCACTCTCCCTCCCTCCCTTTTGCCTCTGCTCCCACTCTGCCCCCCACCCTGGGGCTCCCCACAGTCCCTGCAGCCTGCACGGCCATCACGTGCCTCTGATAAATGAGCTTCATCTGCACCCAAAATTAATCACATTGTCAGGCTGACAGAGGATGAGGCAGCTGTGCCGAATGCCCGAATCCCTGGCTAATTTATTACAGGGGCTGGATGCAGAGCTGCTCTGCAGCTCCTGCTGCATGGGGACATGCTCCGGAGAGGCGGATGGTAACGAGGAGCTGCAAGGCTTGGGTGTGAATGTCTTGGGAGGAGGTATTGTCCTTCTTCCCAGAGCTAGGACATCGATTTTCAATAAGGAGAACCTGGTGGGAGGCTTCTTGCATCCAGGAGGGCTGATGCTGCTGGTGACAGCCCGGCTCCTCTGAGCCACCTCAGACCTGGAAGCTGATGTGTCGTCCTGCACTGGACCATGAACCCAGAGCAGATGACTAATGAGGAAAATGAATATGAGGGAATTATTCCAGGACTTCCAAAACCATGGTGTTTGCAGACAGTGGAAGCAGGAGGCACCCAGCCAAACTGATGTGTCTTGTTCACTTAATTACTCCATCACTGCTCATCAGAAACAAAGTGTTCACCGTCTGTGTGCCCACAGCACAGTGCTGCCTGCGACAGGCTGGGATTGATGTGGAAGACCAGCCCCAGAGCTGGGGACTCTAAGCTGTGCCAGTTCCTGGTAGAGGACACGTGGGTCGGGGGCCAGTTCTGGTGTTCACTCCTGGTGTTGTGCATCTTTTCAGGATCCACATCATCCTGCTTGCTTGTTGCCAGCTGCTCCTCTGTATTTCAGTATGGGTTTGCTGGACACACCCTCTTCTCCTAGGTCCTTCCCTAGGACAGATGCAGGTTCCTCCAATATATTCACTCTCACTTGCCTTGTGGTAATTAATTGCTGATTCCAGACCAGACAGCTCTGGAGTGCTTGTTAACTAGTTGGATGCCGGCCAACAAATCCCAGCAGTCTCTCCGCAATGGGAAAGCCGTGTGTTCCTTGTCTGCTCCCTGATTGCTTTGTCCCTCTGTAGTGGATGGGAGCACCCGGGAACAGATCTGCTGTGGCTGCTCTCCTGGAACTCGCAGTGGGCTGCTGACAACATGGCAAGGTACTTCCTGGGGATGCAAAATAATGGACAGCAAAGCAAAGCACAAAGTAGATGCCCCATACGGTGACTGATGACTGTGCTCCCAGCTGGTGGAAGGGGCTGGGAACCTGCTCTGCCTGCTGGTCTCTGAGGGTTTCACAATGACTCTCTTTGCAGATGTTGTCAGATGTGGGTTTTTTATTTGTGGCCCAGCAGAAATGCAGGAAAACTGTTGTCCTTTGCAATCTGAGGCTCTGTGTTGCCCATGTTTTGTGGTCTCATGTTTTTAGAGAAAAGAGGTTTTTATCAGTAGAAATTGAGTTGCTGGTGCTCCCAGCAGCTTTCCTAGACAAAAACAGTGAGTTGCTTTTGTTAAAACTTTTAATCTTGACTCATAAGGGAATGGACTCCCTTAGATGTGTCATAAGCTGGTGTTCAGATAAACATGGCATTTTGGGAGGGAGAAAGGGTGCTTTGGTCTCCTTCAACATATGCCTGTGATGGCCCCATGGGGTCTCTGGCCATCAGGCACCAGCAGTTGTGGTCAGCTGAGCAAGAGAGGATGGAAAGCTCAGTCTGAGCATCTCTGAGCCTCCTCCTCAGACCCTGCAACCTGCTGGGCCGACCTGGGATTTTGCTCCCTCCTCACCTGCATGTGTCGGAGTGGATTTTGGGGCTGTGCTACTGACTCCAAGCTCTTGGGAGAGGCAGATGTGTGCATGGCTGTGAGTGGGAGACATGTCTGACCTGGTGTTCATCCTTATTTCTAGTCCCCCAGGGCCTGTGGGGTATGAGACAGCCTTCAGTCAATACAGAGAAAGAACTACTGTTCTCTTGGCTCAGTTGCATGTTTGTAGCAAGCTGCTGCTGTGGAGGAAAGGTCTTCCATGGGTGCCACCCCTAACCACTGGGTGATGGATCCCAGTGGTCAGCATTGCTCAGCCTTGTTGGGGCTGCCCGCTTCACCAGGCTGCCTTATTCTTTTCATATGCTTGTACTTTTTTAAGTCAGGGCTACAGCTGGGGCTTTGTAGACACCCCTTTGCCAAAACATGACTGGCTTATGCCACTGTTGAGTGGAGATGCCAGGGAAGAGCTGGGGAACAACTGAGACATGCTGTGGGAATGGGGAGGTGCCCAGTGATGCCGGTGCAAGAACGAATTCAACAGCCTAGGAAATAACGGCTTGGGTTGCCAAAGCGCCTGTTGAGAGAGTGGTCGGCAGTGCTCCTTGGGAGTCTGGCAGCAGAGGACAGCAATGCTGGGCAACTCCAAAAGATGTCTTTGGCTTGGGTTGTGTGAGGAGGAGGAGTGAGGATCAGTTGGTCTCACAGAGGTGGCCAGGCTGCTTGCTGGTGCTGGGACGGGGCAGCACCTGCTGCCAGAGTCAGGCCTGGGCAGCCTTTGCTGGCTCTGCTCAGCATTTACATCTGCTTGGCTAGGAGGGAGCCTAAGCACTGCTCCAGGAACGGCAGAAAGAAGTATCCTCAGGAGCACATGGGATGCTCCAGGGATGCTGAGCCACCTCAGCAGAGGGAAGGGCTTGTCTCCCCAAAGGAAAGGCTTTTTCCAGTCTCCAGCCTCTGTCAGAGATTGGGGAAAGCCAGTTGTGGCTCTTTTGAAACACTTTGCAGTGGAGTTGCCCAAGTCTTTTAGGACTCAGGAGTTCAGTTTCTGATACAAACTGCTCCCTAGAAATTCAAACAAACTGTCTCTGCAGATCCCTGTGTACCAGAAGCCAGGGCAAGGACTTGTCATGGCAGGGCTGGCACCAGCAAATTTGCTGCCTGCTTTTTCCTAGGTGCACATAACTGTGCCACAAAGCACACCAGACTTCACTATCCATTAACAGTCCTCTGTTCTCTGCTCCTCCAATCTTTTATCAGTGCCAACGAACTGGAAGTGTTTCTTTGGGTCTAGTCCAGTCCCAGGGTAGTAAATTTGGCATCTCCTGTCCCTCTGTCTCTTGCAGAATCCATATGGATGTAATGGATTTAGTGGCATCTTGCATTTTTCTCTGGCCAGGCACATATAACAGCATTTCACCCTGGCACCCAGCAGTGCAAAACCCGTGCACCCATGTTTTGTAGAGGGCTGTGCTGTGAAGTACCCAGCTATTCTCCTCCAAGCTCGGCCTTTGGGGCTATGGCATGGTTTGAAGGGGGTTCAGCACGGCTTGTGTGGTGTTTTGGCACCGTTTGTGTTTGCTTGAGCCACCATGATAACCTGGTGTGACTCCAGAGAGCCTGATTTCTGGTCCCTGTAATTAAAAACCCAGCTGCTGAGACCTTTTATGTGTATTCAAATTGAAGCTTGGCAGGTTTGGGTAGCAGGGAGCTTGCCTCGGTGACCAGGAAGATCTATTGTGTTCTTAAAGCAAACTCCATCTTACCTTGGCCAGGATGGGAGGGGATCTGAGCATGCCAGAGATGCTTTTAAGGGCTGAGCCAGTGGAAAACTTTGGTGCGTTACTGCTGATACCTGGCCCATGGGCAAAGAAGTGGGAGCATCCTTAGAGATGGGGTCTCCAGACACCAAAAGGAGTACCCAGGGCTCCCTAAGGCACATAGGGGCTACATTTTGTGTTGAGGTCTTGAAGGGAGAAGAGGGCTCAGCATCTGGAGATTTTCCAGGCAGTGCCTGAGGTGAGCCTAAATACAGCTGCCTCATCCCACTGGAGCTGGCAGCGAGAAGATGGCTGCCCCCCTGAACCAAACCCCTATATTCCACATTTGTCCATCACCAGTGATAATGTGCTGAGAAATAAATGTCACTTACAAAATTTATGGCAGAGCTGCTTTGCTAGCCTCCCTTTTAAGGTTATACTAAAAATTAAATCGCATTTTCCCCGAAGGGCAGTCTGTCACCGTAAAAAAATGTCCCGCCGTGTCACACAGCGTACGGCCGGGATCGAGGGGCAGGGCCACGCGAACGGCTCCGCTCACGTGGCTGGTTGGCTGAGGAAAATCGTTATTTTTGTACGTACGCTTTATATGGCAATTTCCCGGCTGCACAAAAAAAAAAAAAAAAATCAGAATTACGCAAGCTCGGAACTGAGTTCCCAGTATAAAACCTGGCGTGTGACTTATTTATGCAACCGAAGTGTAAACCCCTCGCCGATGCGGGCAGGCGTGGCAAGGCCTCCCGCTCCTTCTCAGCTAGCGCATCCCATCCCGGCAGGACCCGAGATTCCAGAACCCCATGGCATAGGCCCCATCAGCTTGCAGGGGGTGTTTTTTTGAGGTTAAGCAAGGGATCAGTGAGGCTTTGAGGGACGTTGTTCCCTTCCTGCCCCAAGCTGTGGGGTGGCATTTCAGGGTCTGGCTCTCCCTGCATGTCGTGTGCCTGAGCGGGGCTCTGTGGTTGGGGGACGTTCATCAGCTCTGGCAACAGAGCTAATACGACTAAGGGCTTTTCTCACCCTCCACTCAGTGCTCATTAACATTTCCCTTCTAAGGAGTTTATGAGCGTCGCTTCATCTGGCTGCAGCTTTGGCTTGTGATGAGAGGAGCGTGCAAGCCGGCTCAGGGAGGAAGGCTCCCCTAGGGCTGTGAGTGCTGCCTGGCCGGCAGTGGGGCCACAGAGGGAGGGGATGTGGCTGGAAGAGCTGCTGTGCCATGCCATGCGGTGCCGTGCAGTGCCATGCAATTCCACCAACCCCAACACTTCCATCAGGGAGTCCTATTTAAACCAGGGATTGGGAGCTGGGAAAGGCAGATGCCCTGTCTGAGGGAAGGTGAAGCTGCCTGCCTGGTAGCCTGTGAATGGAGACCTACAAACAGCTTCTCTGCGGTGTCACAACCCCGTCCTCTGCGTGGGCAGGGAGAGAACCCAATTTTGGAACCCTCCTTCCCAGCTCTCACAGTCCAGAACCAGGAGAGGTATTTTTGCTTGCTCTTACAAGTAGGTCTTGAGATTATCTCTAAGCAGGTGCTTCACAGCCTGCAATAAAACCCTCCTATGTGCCACACAAAGCTGTTCACAGCAGAAAGCCCAAGGTTTTGCCTGCTGCCTCTACCCTGTGATCTCCTTTTGTCCCTGTCCAGCTCTCCTGGGGACATCTGGAGCAGGCTGTCTTGAATTCTGACCCATGCCCAGTAAAGTGTGGTTGCTGAAGATGCTTCTAGACTTTCCATGGTGGGTCCCAGACGTCTTTTTAGTCACCTGAAATGTGTCAATCTGTGTTGAACCAAAGAAGAAAAGTGTCTTTGATGTTTTCTTTTCTGAATATTTTAATTTTTCTGCCAAGAGAACCTGAATTTCCCATGAAAATTGTGTTTCCTGTTTGAAAACAGGTTGTTAACATGCCACTCAGCATTACTGAAGGCTGCTTTTCCAGGGGCTAATACCTGAAGATTGACTGATTTCAATATCTAGCACACTACACCCTCTGATGCAGCCTTTCCCCTGCATGGTCAGGGTTTTTGTGCTATTCCTTTCTCCAGTGTGGACCCTCTGGTGCCTCAAAAGACCCAGGCTGCTGCTGCAGCCTGGCTCAGCCGAGCCAAGGAAGACCTCTCTACTCTATCTGCCTGCCTATTTCCATGAAACCTCCGGGAATTTAATAACTTTGAGATTTCCAGCTGTCACTCACACACTGTTGAATTTAACTGATGAATTGGAGAGTAATTAGGGGAGACTTACAACGCTCAGAGCACGTGATGGCACAAGACTTGTTTTCTTAAGGAAACCACGCGAAAAAAAAAAAGAAATCTAGAAGTACCTCTTTTCAAATTTTTTGCTTGTTCTACCCGCAGATAGAAGTTGACTGGCTGTGAGGGAGTGTGGGCTGCCCTTGGGTGGTGACAACCAGCACTGAGTGCTGTATGGGCAGGAGGGGTGCTCTGGTCCCTGCAGTCCGTTTGGACATGGGGCCGGGAGCTCAGCACAATGTCTTTGGTCCTTCTGAGGTGACACTGGGTGTGAATTAAAGACATGGCATGAGCATCTCCAAGGGTGTGCTGTTTCAGGGCAGACCCATCAACTCAGAGTCGTCTTTTACAAATAGAGGAGATTTAAATTAAACCCACGGATTGTTAACAGTCTGTTATCCTGCACATTCTGCAAAATAGCAGAACATCCTTTAAAACAGCTGTTAAAATACTGAATGGTGCTGCCATGAAGGGACTTTGGCTGGTTGCTGAAGGTGGTGCCTTCAGCCCGAGGTGTGTATCCTGCTCCAGGACACCTTGGTGGGTTACAGGAGGTCTGGCCTGAAGCAGCGAATGGCAGGGTTGGAGGTGGTGCCTGATTGATTTGTGTAGCTTGTGTGCCCCATCTTGCCCTTTGGAAGGAGGACATCACTGTCGGGGGTGAAGAGCAGGCAGGGACGTGCCAGGGGAGCTACTGAGCCTGTTACTGTGTCAGGAGAAAGCATGAAAGGTGCTGCCTAAGGCATGTGGTGGGGCCTCGTGCTTCAGGCAGGAGGAGGAGGGCTGCTGATGGAGCTGCAGCTCGTGGTCATCTCGCTGCCCTCCAGGATTTGGCTCGTGCCTGGGATGCTCAGAGAAACCCACATGATGCCTTACATAGCTGCCTGCCCATGCCAGATTTTGTTCCCCTTCCCGGCTCCTCTCCCTGTGCTGGGGGGTGGCTCAGTGCCAGGCTTTTTATGCTTTTTCTTTTTGTCTTTTTCAATGAGAATAAATCTTTTATCCGTTGACTGTGAGACTGTGCTGCAAACAAAGTCATACAAATCTTGTGGGGTTTTTATAGCCACCTTCATCTTCCAGGTTGACTGTTTGCAGCTCAGTCCGTGCCCAGAGTTGGACAGTCCAGTGCTGCTGGCTAGGATGGAACTTAACCCCGTCTGGTCCATGCTGGAGGCAGGGATGGGGACCTGTTCTGCCACCCCCATGGCATGATGGTGTCTCCACTTGCCTTGAACGAAAGGGAAAACGTGTGGCTGGGAGGAGACAGACATGGAACAAGGAAAACTGGCTCATTTTGCTTAATTATGACTGACTGTGACAGCCTGCATCTTTAGTTTGAAAAGTATCTGTGAGGTACGGGCTGCTTCTCTCAAACAGGATAATTATGTTAATTAAAATGCTTTCTTTATAGCAGTTCTGATTAATAAAAACAGTTCCAGTGCTCTCTTTAAACACGCTAACCTTCTGTTGTGCAGGAAAACTGGCTTTTCTCAGCAATTTATGACTTTTAGAACAGATTACAGTGGGACAGCCTGCTGCTTTCACACAGTAACGCTTCCTCCCCGGGGGAGAGCAAGGCAGCCCACCACCACAGTGCCCTGCTCGCGGGGAACAGACGGAGGAGAGCAGTCGGGCAGCGACGCCGGAGCAGGCAGCAACATGTGCCCATGTGGGAGTCACGGATGGGAGGTGTCAGGGAGCTCTGCGAGAGTGCCAGGGAATAAAAATACCACTTATTTCTCTAATTGCTGTTTATTTCCTCTGCAAAGTATTGGGATAATTAACAAGCTCCCAATTAAGAAAAAATTGTGTGTAGAGGAAAAACAGGTACGGGTGCCAAGACAGCTGAATTTGTGCCAGAAGCGTGGTCAGGAGCAGGGTGGTGGTCCTTCTTGCTGAACCACAAGTGGGATGGGGCCCTTCAGGGACTCCGGGACTCTGGAGGACATGGTGATTTCCCAACTCCTCACCAGAGACCTTCACTAGGAAGATGGTTGTGCTCCCAGAGGTTTGAAAGGTTAGCGTGACCATTGGTGTTCTGTCTCTTGGCTGGTTTGCTGGTTCTTGTAGGAGTTCAGCTCTTGTGTGTGGAGGTGCAAAGCCCCTGAGTGCAGTCTGATGTGGGTTTGGAGAGGGGCTGAGCATCTACCACCCTCCTGGGTGGGTGGGAAGGGCCTGGTATCTCTGCAGGTAGCTCTGAAAATACAGTCAACGGGCAGCCCAGTATATCATTTGCTGCTCCTGAGGAGCATGGGATTGCCACACACTTGTCCCCAAACGCCAGCCCCCCAGGAAGATGCGTGTTCCCACTGTGGCAAGGAGGTTTTGTGTCCTTCCTTCCCTCCTCTCCTTTTCCTTTTTCCACATCTGTCCCTTGGCTTGCCATCCCTGCTGGCAGATGGTGCCTTACGCTGGGCCAGGTGCTGGAGCAACACGTGAAGCGGTTCTCAGCTCCCACTTGAACTTCCCAAGCCCAGCAAGGGGCTCTTACACAGGGGTAGTGATTTACATCAGGTGCCTTCCCTTCCTCTGTGCCCAGGAAGGGACCCTCCAGCAGCATCCCCAGGCTCAAGGACTGCTGCTGAGCCCTCCCCTTTGGCAGGTGCTTTGGAAAAGGGTGGCACCATCACACTGCCTTGCCGACAGCTGGCCAGAGGGGCTCAAAGGACTTCGGGTCTGTTCTACCCTGCTCTTGTAGAAGAGGAGGAAAGTGAGTGCTTTTGTCCCTGACTCTGTGAAATACTGCATGTGACAAACTGCCCTTGCCCAAAGAGGTGACAGCATTAGTTTGCCATCCAGCTGTGACTCCTGACAGAGGGCGGGGTGGCTGGGTGACTTCACTGGGTTCGCTTGACCTGGGTGAACTGCTGGCAGGCAGCCCTGCTCCTCTTCTCCTGCCACATTTGAAGTGGTTTTGGGAAGGATTCATGGGGGAAAAGGGGAGTATAGACCCCTACAGGCTTTAGGGTACTGAGTATAAGCCATTGGAAGGTGGTGAGGGGCTGTGGGGCGAGTCTCCCACATACGTGCAGCAAGTCAGCTCTGTTCTCTTGCATGGTTGCACCCTGCAGAGCTCGGCGAGCAGGGCAGTCACTCAGGGAAGCCATCCAGAGATTCCCCACAGGTTGTCCCCCAAATCTGGGGGGCTGCAGCCACCCCAGCATGGCTCCAGCCCCCTGGCACAGCCCTTTCTCTGCCCTGCAGGCTTGGCTGGGGCTGGCTACGCTCTGCTCTTCTCCTTGCTGCCCCGTTTACCTCTGCTATATTTACATGTCTATTTTATGATTTCAATTTTTAATGCTTTTGCTCTTTGAAGATGCTTAATGCTTTGGAGTGGAACATTTTCTTCTGAGTCCTGAGTGCCAATTGAGGACAGACCAATAAATCAGCTAATAACTGGAACCTCATTTTCTGCTCCCATGGCTGCAAGTTAACCCTCCTTGTGCTGCCTGGGCTGTCCTGGTGCTTCTCATCTCCCCAGGCAGGAGAGCTGCCAGTGCCAGCTCTGAACATCCTTTGGCTGGCCAATATCAGACCCTTGGGGTTCCTGTGCTGGGCTGTATCTTACATTATAGTTTCTGGATATATCCTAAGTGATGATTTCCAGCTGTATCTTAAGTGATGGTTTCCAGCTGCCACCTTCTTTCCCCTTCTGTCATCACTGGTCCCAGCATCCCTCTGGGGCAGCAGAGATGGAGATTAGCAAGGTAGTCTGTAGAGAAGTGGGGAACATGGTGGATGGATCTGGCAAATAACCCAATGAGACTCAAGCTCCTCAGGCTGGGACATCCCATCCAAGTGCCATCTTCGTGGTTTTGTGATGCTGCAAAATCCAGGACCTCTAACTGCACTCTGCAGGAATGACATCCAGAGAAAGCCTCTTCCCTGCTGCTTGCACAAGTGCTCTGGCACCTGACAACTTGTGGCAGGACTGGAGGAACCCCTCAGGAAGGCATCCCATCTCCCTTTCGCTGGCAGCTGGAGCTGATGAATCCCCAGTGCAGGAGTACGTGCTCCGCACTATGAGTCTAACAGAGAGTGGCAGATCTTAGGTAAATCTTCTTTCCAGCTATTCAGCCTAGCCCCTAAGGGCTGAGGACTTCCCACACTTCTGCCCTTATTAGTCCAACTATATTTCCTGTTCTCATTCATCTCAATACTGTCTAACCCTATAAAGAAGCACCTGCTTTTACCCAGTCCTGCAGTGAGTTCTGCAGGGTGCTTACAGGGCATCTGTGCTTTCCCTCTGCACGTATATACCTGGGGGCTTGAGGATTCAGGTGCTCCTCCTGCTCTCAAGATGCCTTCCCTGAGACAGGTCGCTGGCCTCACCTTGCTCTAGCACTTTATTTCCTGTTGAATTATGAAAGCACTGCTTGCATCACCTGGCAGATGGCCACGGAGCTGACTCTCAGCTGCTCTTTCGCTTCTGACTTGAAGATGTTGCGTGCATTAGCCTCATCTGCTCTGCACCTGGAGCCAGTCTGCATCCATGGGCTACACTAACATGGGGTGCCCAGTGCCTGGGGGAAGCCCTGCCTTGCAGAAAGCAGCTAGCCCTGGTCTCTGCTCCCCACAGGCAGCTGTGCTGCTGTACAATGGGCAGAGGTGCAGGCAGGGAGGACCCCTGGGTCAGCAGCACGTGGGGGCTGAACATGCCAGTGTCATGTGGTGAGCCCTGCAAGGCAGGAGGACTTGGCAACTCCATGCCCTGTCCCCCACCAGCCGTGGCAGAGACACTCTGGTCTCTCTGCACCCTGGCATCAGCCTGGTGCCCTTGGCACTGCTGCCCCAGAGGGGAGAGCGGGGTTTCACAGGGCTCCATGGCTGCCTAATGAGGTGCTGAACCTTCATTAAGTGCTCTGTGAGCACCAGACACTCCTCCTGGTGCCCTTCCTCTGCCACAGAAATACAGGGCTGCATAGCAATAAACCAAGGCCACGGGCACGCTATTCCCCACCTTTGTTTTTCAAACAGGTGTCTCTCTGATGCTGTGGGTTTGCTTCTGGGGCTGGAGCCCAGCAGATATGTCTGCAGGGGCTGGCGCTGGTCTTCAGGTGCTGATAAAACCAAGGGTGGGCTCAGCCAGGGTTTGATTCCCACTTTTGCTGTCAGAAGTGACTTGTCCCTAGGGAACACTCACAGTGCCTGCCTTGGCGCAGCCTGGTACCCAGCTTGGTTTTGGCAAAGCAGGACTGCCCAGGGGTGAATGGCAGAGCTGTTCTCGTGCACAGCTGATGGTTCAGACTGCCCATTGCCATCTCCATCATTCCCAGTGAGTGCTGGGAGAGGATGGAGAAGGGAACGGCGTCCTTCCTCCAGCCTTGTGCTCTACTGCGCTCCAATGGCCTGCCTTGTGTTTATCCATAATTACATTGTGGTGACATGGTTATGATTTCTAAACCTATACAAATGCTTAATAACCCATGGGAATGCGTTTCTGTTCATTAAGGAGTGTAGACTGGATCAACTTCCCTTGGTCCTGCACAAGCCAAGCACGGGGCAGCATCTCAAGGTTTGGTGCCGTCTCTACTGGGGACCTGCCCTGGAGGGACACCACCTCCATCCCCTGCATCATCCATGAGATGTTCTGGAGATGCAGGCAGAGGGTATCAGGGATAAAATTTTCCATTGGAAAATCCATTTTTATCAGACTGCATTATCAGAATAGGCATGTAGCCATGAAACCAAAATTCAGGTGGGAGAGTACTGAAGCAAATCATTCTGGCTGCCATCTGTTGACAGCGTCCAGGAAATTCAAATGTGTCTCTTTGATTTGATGTGTTTTGACTTTTATGTTTTAATTTAATATCCAGGTTGTATTTAACATTTTATTATGGTTCGTGCTTGAGAAATGAAATACTTTTTCCCTTACTGTGGCAAAATTCCTGAATATTTCCCAGCAAAATGCAAGGGCTTGGGTTTTTCCCGAGTCCTGTTCTGAAGGTGATTTTGATTCACTGAGTTTAGTGCAAAACAAAATTTTTAATTTAGGAACCTTGCACAGACCAGCTATTGCATTTTCTGAAAATTCATGGCTTTTTGATTACATGTGCTCTGCAAATGCCCCAGAGCAGATCTGGCTACGTGGGAAAGCAGCATCTGTCCAAGCCTGCTATTTGGAGGTGTTGCTGAGGCAACTCAGAGGTAGATTTATTTATGGCTTTGACCTGACCAGCAAGGGATGGAGGTGTCCTGTACTGGTGGGGGTCCACTGCTGGGGAAAGTGCTGGGAGATGGCAGATCCCTCTGGTAGGATGGCATGCGGTGCATCCCTCTTCCCTTTCGCGGGTCAGTCAGACCACTCTGCTCCCACTGCGACCCTAACGGGGCTGGGGGTGCACAGATTAAAGCCACCTTTACACTCCCAGTGGACTTCCACTTGAGCAGAAGGAAAGTGGAGCTGCAAGCAGAGCTTGGGGCAACCGGAATGCTGCCTGTTGGCTGCTGACATGCACGTGAGCACGTGTGTGGGTGTTTGTGCATGCATGTAGGGATAAAGCCACTTTCCAGGCAGTTCTTCTAACAATCAAATGGCAGCTTGTTTGCTGCTAGGATTGCAGGCCTGCCTGGCAGAGTCTCCACACTAGAACTTTGGAAGCTGCTGCCAGCGAATAGCCAAACGCATTTGTACGGGATCAGCTGACAGCATGTTCCAGCCTTCAGCTCTGGCGGCGGTGGGGGGGCAAAAATCATCTCCCTGATATATGTGTTTCAACACCAATTATCCAAGCCTCATTTGCTCTAGACTCACAAGACCATGTCCCTTGACATCTACTAATTGCATTAAAGATCTCTCATTATCCTAATTCTACCAGATGCAGGGTTGGAGTGGCTCAGGCCCAGGTTTTCAGGGGGGCACATGTGTGTGAGCACGTGGGGCGGAGGGTGCATCGCACGGCAGGCGGGGCGCGCACAGCCACCGCTGGCAGCAGCGGTGTGTTCCTCCCCAAGCCTGTGTCCCCGTTTATTCACAGCTGGGTTGTGGCCGCTCCCCTGGGCAGGATGTGACAGTTGGCTCGGAGCAGCTCGGCGGTGCCGTCCCTGCGGCCCCTGCGGTGTCGGGCATCGTGATGGGAGCGGTGCCGTGCCAGCACTCTGCACCATACGCCGCCAAGCACGAGCCCACTCCCTCCTCTTTGCCAAATACTTATTGTTCCTGCTTTGAACTTATGCAGAGCAAGGTTTGCCAAGGCTCCAACATGAATCATTAATTAATTCCTTTTTTGTTTTTGTTGGGTTTTTTTGTTGTTGTTCTTGCTTTTCTTTTTTTTTTTTTTTGTGTGTGTGTGTGTGTTTTTTTGTTGTTCTTTGTGTGTGTGTTCTTTTGCTTTGATAACTGACAGTGAGGAAGGGGAGGCACTGTAGGGGCAGGAGAGCAGAGGTGCATTTGGGACCATTTCACTATCCACAGTCAGGAGGGTGCCATGGGTGTCCTGCTTGTTCTGGCTCCTTGGGCTGGGCTGTAGTTGCTGCCAGTGGCTGTGGGCACCCAGATTGCTGCCCCTCAACCTTCATCCTACCTATTGGGCTGCACGTTAGCAAACATACCACCCTGTGGCTGTGAGCATCCCTCTGCCCTTGCCATCCTCTTCCTGCACCGTGTGGCATGGTTGGGTCTCCTCTGGCAATCACAGTGCTGTGGGTGCCCTTTGCCAAGAGCTTTGTTGGATGCAGGAACCCTGAGGCTTGAAGAACAGTATGGAATTGCACTGCTTCCTTTGGAAACGTCGTTCCCTGACAAGGTCTCTAGAAGTGCTGGTGGAGGCAGAAAGCCCAGCAGGGAACCAAGGAAAGGCTTGGAAAGGAAAAGGCAAATAAAAAGGACAGAAAGGTCTCATTAAAAGAGAAAAATACATTTTCATTTAGTGGGGCAGCCTCAGGATTGCAGGAGGAGCAGAGGAGGGCAGTAAGATCTGCCTGGCGGCTGACAACCCAACTTCTTGTACACTGTGTACTCCAGTCCCTGACCATCCCTTGGGCTCCTTGCTGCAGTATTCCAGTGCTTTGTCAGGCCAGGGAGTCCCAGGTGGGTTGATCTCATGGTGCTGAAGAGAGGGACCATAGCCACAGAGGGAAGGCTGGGGCAGCAAGCTCTGTTTCCATACACCAGAGTTCAGAGACTGCAGGAATGGGTTTGCAGTGGTGCCCAGGCCCTTGATGAGCTCTTGCCATTTCCACCCCCTTTCTGGTGTAATAACTTGTTCCTTATTGACATTTTTATTCCGAACACAGGGAAAATGCCAGCACGGTAATTGCAGTACATGTAAAGCAAGGCACTGTGCCATATCCTATAGATCATTTCCTTCCCCCTTTCCACAGCTTGTAAGGTCCAGGTGGTAGTGAGCAGTGGTTTTGCTGGAGAGTGGGATACAGGGACCCACATGTGCCACGGAGCTGCCATGGACAGGTGGGTGGGACACAGGTACCATCCCCCCCTCTGCGGTGACTCGTGGGGCACAGCAGGGCTGGGAATAACACCAGGTCTAATTGCTCTACTAACAGCCAGACCCACTGCCTCCAGGAACACTTACATCTGCAGATATCTTGTGGTTTCTAATGCCATCAGAAATCCCTCTTGCTCTCATGTTTACCAGCATGCAATTGCAACCCCTTGATGTCTGCGTAACAGCCTTCCATCTCTTGGTTCCCCACAAAGAGCGACAGAGCTACAGCAATCTGGAAGGAGGCAAACAAGAAGCAAAAACCCACTGGGATCTGGGGAAAAAAATCTGTGTCCTGCAGGATGTAAATCAGAAATAGAAGTGCTTCTCCCTCCCTCCACCCCAAAAGCATTTGATAAACACATAACGTAGGAAATATAGAATTTTGCAAAGCCACGGTAGCCGCCTTTTCTCGTGTGGTAAGCCAGAAAATGTTTACTGCGTGAACAGAGTAGAAGCTCTAATGTTGTAAAATGATAGTGCTGGGGAGCCATCTGCTTATTGACTGAAGTCTGGAGCATGGGCTTTCTGCTCCCGTGTCTTAGAGGTGGGTGTGCACACGTGTGTGCCAGAGATGCACTCTGCGTGTGTGCTGCCAATAGAATTACTTACGCCCAGGGGTTGGTTGTTCATGCTTGGAGAGACCTCGAGGTGCTGCTGGGTTGTGCCAGGATGGTTGCATGGTGGTTGGAGATGGCAGGCACCGGCAGTGCAGGAGGAAAGTCTCCTCCCCTACCCCTCTGCAACTCACAGCCCTGGTTTGCAAAGCAGGTGATAGAAAAGCAAACATGAGGCAAGCAAGCAGCCCCATGAGCTTAGGGGCTCTCAGGATGGCTTTGGAGGGAGATTTCACTGCCACAGCACCGACAAGGTGCAGGTCAGAGGGCTCAGCACAGACCTTTCATGGATTTGCATCCGATGAGATCTGTGTGCATCCCAGGCTCCTCCTGCTAAGGTCTCTGAGCCACGCCAGCACGTGGTTGCCTGGAGTTAAGTGGGGGATTATGCATGTGTGAATGGTTGGCATTGAACTCCTACTCTGGAAATCAAATTGTACCCTGCAGAACGGCTGTCCCGCTCCCACCGAGGTCAGGGGGATTTGTGGCTGCTTGTAAGAGAGTCAAATCTGTTTTTTCTTCCCCCGCTGAAGGTTGTGCCACAGTGCCCTCAGCATCTGGCTGATCCAGCTGGTGCCCTTCACCCACAGACAGACCTGCACATCGCCAGTGCCTGCTGAGGCCAGGGTGTCCTTGGTATCCCAGCCCACACAGGGGAGCAGCAGGGACCCCCTGGGTACCCATCAGTGTGACAGCCTGGCTGTGAGAATCAGTCTGCAAGTCTCCAGGGCAGTGAATTTGATCTGTAAGCATTGTTTTGATGACAGGAGTGGTGAAATAACACCCAGGGGACAGGAGGGAATACCAAAATTATGATATTGCCCTTTGGAATTATTTCACGGTCAATGTAGCTTTCCTGTCCTCACGGTGATATTTTACCCAGCCGTTGCTGAGTGGAACCCTATCTTATATTAATCCATTTCTGTGGATGCTCAGAATGAAATGCTATATTCCCCCCAGCCCTCCTGCTGTCCATTTTCTTTCCAAGCAGCAAGCTGCCACCGCTCGGGCAGCGGTGCTTGCCTGCTGCTGGGAATTCTGATCTGCTGTTGCGGAGCAGGAATGGGGCACAGACTCGTTCATCCACCTGCTCTCTCCCAAGCTGCTCTTGTATTATTGATAATTCAAGGCTGAGTGATTACTACATATTTCAATTTGTTTTAATTCCTTATGATTGCCGCTATGATTAAAGGATGTGCCAGGTTGTACGTAGACTGGTAGTGATTAGGCACTACAAGCCATGGCAGAGATAACATTCAGGGCCTAGCTCAGCGAGGCTGATAGATAAGACAGGACTGGTTTTCCCATGCAAGTCTTTGTCCCAGACCTGCAGAGGGATTTTGGTGTCTCCATTTCCTCGGTTTCAGTTGTGGTGTGTCTGGGTCCTGGCCTTGAGTTCAATGCTGGGGTGTCCCCGTGCCATGGGATTGTTTGCTCCGAGCCAGGCAGGAGGGAGTGGCTTTGCCTGGGCATCCAGAAACAGAACCGAACTTTACTGTCACTTGTTTTTTCCAACCTGTCCCATTTTTTTATAGAATTATGAACTTTGGGCTAGAGTTATAAAGGTGTTGTAGAACATCACAGAGTATCCTGAGTTGAAAGGGATGTCCAAGTATCATGGAACCCAATTATCTTAGGCACTTAGGCACCTAAGGATGGAGAGAGAAGCTGAGGAAGATGTGGTGTCTACACCCTCTTCGCTTGCCCCATAGACACCCACCTACATTTTAAATGTTACAATATCTAGCCATTAGGGCCAGGTAAAGCTAATTGTGTGAGTAATTCTCTGTAGACTTAGTTATTCCTGTAAACACTGACAGAATCAGCCCTCCTATTCCTCAACAGAAATCACTTCCCAGCAGAAAATACAAACAAATTGCTCTTCATATCATAACATTTTAAAATAAAAACATCAATAAGGAGCTAAGTCAAAACTGCGTTTTAGATTCAACAGGTTATTCAGCAGAAAACATAAAAACAGTGAAGCTCCTCTGAGGATGATAATCATCAGCACACACAGGCGTATTGCTTTTTCAAATCACAAAATCTCAATACCCAAGATCAGTAGAAAACTAAGTAGAAAATGCTTTTTATAGGATTCAAATTCCAATTAAATTAGAGCAGATTATTCAACAAGAAAGCCTACAAAATGAAGTCTCAGTTTATGTATTGGAAAGCAAAATGCAAATATGTTGCTTTCCGGCTCGCAGGGTTTCAAACCAAAAGACAAACTTACTTTAAGTAAAAATCATTTCATTCAAATTCTGGGGGAATCGACTCAAGTAACTGATCCTCAACTGAATTATTCAGCTTTTTTATCAACAGACTTATTTCTTCCCTCTTTATTCTTAATTTGCCTATTCATAAATCCCCCTGCTTTGTCAGTCACAAGAAATACTTTCCAGTGGCTTTGACAAAGCAAAAATTAGCAGGGAAGGGAACTGGCACATGAACGCCTCACTGCAGAATACTTCCTTGCAGCGTAAGGTATTTTGCTCTTCCTGGAGCTTTAATGCCAGCGGAAATCAATGCGATATCTCGGCTCACCCTCCCGCTCTGTGCTCGCTGCAGGGTATTTCAGCCAGGCCTTGGTCCTCTGTGGTGCCCGCCTTGGCCCCGCGGTCCCCGGCAGCTGGGCTGGGGGATCCCGATCCTGCTGCTCCACCCGGGCTCCCTGCAGCATCCCCTGGGGGAAGAGCTTTGCTCTCAGCAGCTCTGCATTGGGCTGAAAGATCCTGCTGGGGCAGAAGATCGTGGTCTCCAGTCAACAGCTTCGTTACTCCGTTTGCTTTGCTCTTAACAAATGATATCTCCTTTCCAGCCTGGATTCGCCTGGCTTTGTCTTGGAGCCGTTGGATCTCATTATGTGAGCTTGTGAGGGTCATGGGTGTTTCTAGGGGAAACACTGGTGATCATAAATCTTTCCTTTTGATCTGCAAACATCAGTCTCTGCTGATCTGAGGAAGGTTACAGCAAGAGTTTGAGTCAGAGCGGTAGAACTAGATGAAAATCTTATTTCTGTAATTTTATTAGGAATTGAGAAATACTTTAACAGGGAGATTAAATGTATCATTAAATACAGAACTTCAAAAGAAGAAAGGTATTTGTTCAACCTACACACTGGAGGAGTTGTAGGACCTTAGAAACAATTTGTAAAACCTCATTAGGTAGGAGAAGGCTCTGCAAATCCATCCAGCTTTCCCAAAGAACTTCAAACCTTCCTTCTCCCTCCGGTCTGCAGTGATTTGTTGCTGCGTCTGTAGAGCAGTAACCTGCCTGCAGGCACCATTAGCCATTGAGCTGCATCCTGGGACCCCAGGGATATGCTGTGGGATATAAAAGCAGGCAGGGTCCCTCCTTGTAACTACTTCTGATTCTCCCCGTTTCCCCAGGCAACAGGGTCGCCGTGAGGCTCATGTTAGTGGAAGGAGTGGAAAGAGCAGTGGAGGCCTTAGGTCAGAGGTGGGACTTTGGGGATGACATGTAGTCTTCCTTCTGCTCTGGAAACATCACCCTGTGTCTCTGCTGCAAAGTGGCTTCTTGTCCTCATTCCCTTGTTTTGAGTTGCCGCAGAAGCAGCACTGTGATGCTATTGCCGTTTTCCCCTCTCAGTGGGCTGGAAAGGCTCCTCTCATGGAGGAGCTAATGCTGCTGCTTAACGCTGTCTTCACACTGCCCAAGCTGCCTTCTGTCTGGTGGCAGAGGATGTAGATTTAGGGAGAGAAAGTCTCTTATCACCTTCCTTCCAGATTTCTATGTCCACCTGACACGTAGAGGGTGGCAGCAGAATGAAACCCCAGCTTATATCCTCTTCCCCATGTGACCTCTGCCTTGACCCCAGGAGGGAAGAGCTGAAGAGCTGTTATGGGTGCCACACAGCAGAGGGGCTGGTATTCTTCCAGGATGGAGCTTTGTCAAACCCTCAGCACTGCTGAGACGGCAGCTTTTAGGTTCTACCTAAAAATTGGGCACAATTAGGAGACAGTTCAGCTTCTGCTGGAAGAAAGGGACAAAACAGAGGAGAGGGGCTGCCCATGCTCTGGGAAGCTGGGGAGGGAGAGAGGGAGAAGGAAAGGGTGGAGAGATAATAGGAGAGGATGCAGGATGGCAGAGGACTGCTCCCTCCATCTTGTTGCCCATCAGTGTGGCTGGAACAGCCCACAGTGTCCCCTCCCTGCAGAGGGTTTTCTGCAGAGCTCTTCGCTCCACCAGGAGGGAATGAGAAAGCAATGTCAAATATATGCTCGAAATGTCAACAGAAGGGCCCTGCAAGATTGACTGCAGTCTTGTGAAATATTTAATTCTTTCTCTCCTTATGAAGAGAGATATTCTGGTTGAAAGATTTATGCAGAGGGAGCAGGGTAAAGGAGGAGGGGGAGAGAAGCAGGCAGGGAGAGGGAGGAATGGGATGGCTCCCTCTTTCACTGTATCCCTAACAGGGTGACTGTTTGGTCTGCCTGCCTATTACTCATCACAAGAAATGTTGGCTGTTGCTTCATTTTCTGAGCCTCCTTTATTTCTATCAGCATATTTTCCCTTTCTGCTGCCTTTATCTCTGGACAGATGTCTATCACAAAGCACCTGCCCACCTGCACTCCTGCTCCCCAGCCCCGAACAGCCCCAGCACAGCTCACCCCAAAGCAGGGGGACACCAGTGGTGGCTCAGGGCCCTTGCTGGGACAACCACAATGGAGCCATTCACGCCAAATCGTGACAGAGGGGTGGCATATTGACCAGGATACCCATTTTCCAAGCCTGAAGGTTTTATGCTGCCTAAGAGTGAGGTCTTGCTTTCCCCATGTGGGATATGAGTGTGTCTGATGCTGCAGATCTGGGGGGACACAGCACCCAACCAGGCTGAGGGGGAAAGGGAGGGCATGGAAAGCATTCTGATTACCTGCTCCCTTCTCAGCCCCGTCACCTCCTCTGCTTCCAGAGGCTCACTGCCTGTCCATCTGCCTGCTGAATAATAAAAAAAATAATAAAAAATAGCGATAATCCATCTGAGGGCCTGTGAGAGAACTGGCTCAGGAAGCAACTCCCCAGCCCTGCAATTCCAGAGGCAAAAAAGAAGTAAGTTCCCACCAGCAACAGGAAGAGAGATGTTAAATTCCAATAGCAATAAAAGGAAAAAAATTCTCGAAAAATCTCCTTTTGATTCCACTGAATAAGGTTTTTTTATATACTTTCATTTTGATAGTTGCTTTTCGTTTCTAGTTCTTTTTTGCAAACTATAAATTACCTTAGATTTATTAACCTAAAAATTGATTTTCTTTCATTTCAAATGTGTCAAAAACGGGACATTTTGACCTTCTGAGCCTTTTTCCAGGATTTTTGTGAAATGGGTAATTTGTCACAATGGATCCTTTTTTGGAAGGCTTTGAATTTCAACAAACTGGTATTTACTGCTGAAAACACAGTGAGTTGACAAATTCCCAAAGCAGCTCCATTCAGGCAGTGGCTGTGATTTCAGGTTTCCAGAGCAGAGCGGAGCAAGATTTTCGTACGTGACAGGGGAGCTTTCACACCCTGGGTGGGGACACATCCCAAGAATGGGTGCCCCTCGGACTTTTCCGGCTCTCTGTGCAGAGACCTGGAGCTGAAAATGGTGCCAGAGTCCCCATGGGTGCCTGAGTCCCCTGGGCCACCCATGTCCCTGCTGTGCTCTGCACAGGGCAGAGCAGCTCCGTGACTCCCCTTGCACCTCACCGCTGAAACCACAAGTACTGGCATCACTGGCATCGGTGCTGTTGGTCTCACTGCAGCGTTAAACCTTGATAAATGCACTAAATATTTAATTGGTCTTTAGAAATCATAAATAGGCAGGATACTAAATGCAACTCCTCAGGCAGAATAAGGTGAGTAATGTATGTTACCCAGTGACTGGTGGCATCTGCAAGATGCACTTAGTGTGGTTTGAAACCAAAGCTTGGGAGGTATTTCCTGCTCTCATTTTTCAAACAGAGTTTATAGGATGCTCAGACATGGACTTTCACTTTGGCAGTGAGACATGGGCCTTTGCTACACACCATCCACCGCATCTGCTAACGAGGTCATCAGAGGTTCTCCTGCTCCAACATCTGCTGATGGCCTCAACCAAGAAGGACCTGGGAGTTCCAGACATTATAAACTGCTTCCTGAGGGTCCAGCAGGTTTCGTGCCATTTTCTGTGGGGGAAAAAAAGCACTGGGAAGTTGAAATTGGAATGAGGCTACGGAACCAAATTAGGGATCTGAGTCCCGGGGCAGTTCCTCCAGCCACGCTGCAGCAGTATGAAGTTGCATCTGCTCAGGATTTTGCAGGATTTGCCCACAAATTCCCAGCTTCAGCTGTGCCAGGTTTTCAAGGGAATTCAGCTCCAGCACCACACATCCTGGAGTCAGTCCGTGCCTTGGGAAGTCAATTCCACTGCCCCACTGAGACGTGAGATCACGATCCAGAGCTTGGGCCTGGCTAAGAGCAAGTTATGGACTCTAAAGCAGATGTATGGGCAGATAACCCTTGGGAAAACTAAAACAAGCCAAAAACTCCTCTACTCAAACATCTTTTGAAGTTCACAGGAAGTTGAACTGGTGTGCTGAGGGAAAATCTAGGTTTTTGGGTAATCTGGCATTCAGTCATTCCCCCTAACCAGCCGTCCTCACAGGGGAGATGGCAGTGATCTGAAGAGCATCCTCCCCTCCATCTCCAGCACACTTGTCTGACTCCTTCAGTGTCGCCAGCACAAGTGGTGGGTGAACCTCCACGCGTTTACAGGCTGATTTTTCAATCAGAGGAGCACTTAAGCTGCCCAGAGTTCAGGCACTTGTCTCTCCGATGCCACTCCAGCGCGAACAAGTGGGCTGGAGATCCCAAGGGAAGAAGCTTTGCTATGGAGTTGCCAGTGCCTGAGGCTTGGGGGCTGGGGGTGGCACGAAAATAGCCGCTCTTCCAGCTCGGCTCCCTGTTCACCCACAGCAGTGTCTGAGCCACCATCAGCTGCTTCTAAATATGGAGCAATGCTGCAGGCCTTCGGCAGCAACGCTGGGGAGCTGCCACTAAATGCTCTGGAATAATGATCCTGCTGCTAGGCGGCCCTGGAAGAGAACAGGCAAGAGGAGGGAGCGGAAGCAGCAACAGCAATAATAACCCAGGAGAGATCCAGCAGGGAAGGGTTTTGATCTGAGGGCTGGGTGACAGGTCTGCTGGGGCTTTTCTTGTGCAGCTTGAGAGAGGGATCTGGGATTTGCTGGGGGGGAAGTAAGAGGCAGGAGCTATGCCTCACCCACATGGCATCCAGCCCACTGCAGCCATGTTCCGTGTGCAGCAGGGACATCCCTGCACGGGCAAAGCCTTCTGCTCTTCCTCTCTCCAGACGGAGCGGGCAGGGGTGGCTGCAAGTCTGGATCAGCCAGATCTCACAGCCATGCCATGTCGTGCAGGCAGTCCCTGCCTACCCTCTCCCTGCTGCCTGCCCGGGGCTGAGCTGGCTGCCGCCCTGTGCCGACCACCGGAGCAGCGATCCCACCCAGGAAACACACATACTGGTCCTTCTGCTCTCATGAAGCTCCTCAAAACCCACCCAAAGCAAGACATAAGAAGCCACCATAGTCCTGCAGGAGCTGGAAGCATCTGACTCTCCGCCTTGTCCTTTCAATTTTTCCTCCTTCCTTCGCTTTTATTTTCCCTCCTCTGCAGAACATTTTGGAGACTCTGCACTCCGTGCTAGCCTATTATCCACAGAACCTCCTATCTCCCTGCTTCAGGATGCTGCCTGGATCCGACCAATTACCAGCTCCCTTGATGTATAACACCATAAAACCCTTAACCTCATTATAGAAAATTTCTTTTGAATGGCCTTTAAAAACCATCTCATTACACAGGAAGAACTGTAATTACCTTTAACGAGACTGAGATATTGTGTGAGCAAGTGCGTTTGGGCTGTCAAAACAGGAGCGGTGGGAGATCATCTCCAGCGGCTTTGCCACAAGGGCAAACACTTTGTAATTCCCTCCCCTGCACAGGTCCTCATCCCAGCCCTTCTCCTGCCCCTCACTCCTCCCTACTGCATGTCTTTACTGGGCAAACACAGCTCCTCAGGCGGCTCTGCTTTGCAAGGTAAAGCTCATCTCCCCCAGGGCTCATCTCTGATGCTCCCGGTCTCTGCAGTCTGAGCGGATCTCTGGTGGAGCCTGGCCCTGCACAGATGGCACGTGGTGGATGCTGCTTGAGGGCCCCTGCACTCAGAGCTGGGCTTGGCCAAGTGGAGCCAAGCGGATGATGATGTGGCTCCTGGGACGTGCCACTGCCACAGCTGAGGGATGACACCTTTCCCAAGCACAGCCGTCTGATGTAACAGGGAGGGCTGAATGCCAGTTTGCCCGCACTGCCTTCCAGTGAGGAATTAAAACACCCTTTCTGTAGGGCAAACCCCTGTTTCTGCTCCTTCCAGTTGTGGCCTCTACTGACTGTTAGGATTTGGTTCTTTGCTGCCATGGTACAGCTCATCCCTGGAGGGGGCCTGGAGGAGTTAAGTTTTTTCCTTTCTGCATGCACGTGACTCAAATGAAAATAATTTTTTTTCTCAAACAAAAATTTTTCCATCCCATCTGTCACTAGTGTCAAGGCACTCCTTTGCACGGATCCAGTTTTTTAAAAGAAAAAAAACCCAAAAATCTTACATTACTTTAGAAAAATATGAGTATGTGTAGCCAGATACATTCCCCTTCTTGGGAAGGAGCTGTTGCAGTGTTAGCCTTGGTGCTCATCCCGAGGGGCTCCCCCGCCCTTGCCCCCACTAGGTGGCTCTGCCCCTTCCTTCCTGCTCTCTCCTAGAGTGTTTCTGGCTGTTGCTTCTTTATTTCTCTCTTTTTTTATTTCTACCTCTGGGTTGGGGTCTGTTTTGAAGGTGCTTTCCTTCCAAAGAAGGCCAGGAGGGAGGTCGGACACTGGGAGCACAGCTGCCCTGAGTCAAGCTAATTGCTAACAGCCCATATTGCCCTAATCACCAGCACCCGCCACCCACCCTCCTCACCACTGCTCAGAGCCATATTTAAGCTCAGGGCTGTCCCACTTCTATTCTTTTTTCTGAGCTCCAGCATGGGTGCATGTCTCCTTTTGCTCCAGCCTGTGGACTTCTGGATCTGATTTGTTACTGTGGATGGACATGGATGCAGTATCTACCTCCACCTGCTCTTTTTGGAGCTATGGGCATCTGCTCCATCAGGTAGGGCACCCTCTGCTCCTGGCCTGCTTTCCCAGAAAGAGTGAGCAGCCAGCCATCACTGCACCCTTGTGCTCCAGGGGATGTGTTTCTGAAGCCACCCAGTGAGTTTTAGCACCGTATTAGAGGAACTTCTGGTGTTGAAGCCTGTGTTTGGGAGACAGGTTAACTCCCAGGGCTTACTACTGCCTCACTGTCCTCTGGAGCAGGCAGAGGGAGTGCCAGCATAATAAGGAGTGGGAGTCATGCTTTGTTTCATGTAGGATGGCTCAGCTGGCCTGGAGTTGTTGAAAAGGCTGGGAGTGAAGCAGCAGTGCTGTCCCTGCTCCTGCATGCTGTGCTTGCCTGCCTGCCCTGCAGCCTGCCAGCAGGGCTGATTTTTGCCTTCTCTCCCCTGAATGCCTCAGGGGAGGCCTGGACTCAGTCAAACTCTTCTTCTCCCCTTATATCTACTAAAAATGGGTTATAATTACCTTGTGTAGTTGTCTTCTCTACCCAGAGTGCCAGATGCTCTGGGAAATTATCTTGGTCCTCTCCCCTACCTGAGTAGCAGCCTCAGGGCTCCCTGTGACACCAGTCATGGCCATTTCTGCAGCCTCCCTCCTGTGCTGGCCTCTGTGGTGTAGGAGCACAGCCCTGGCTTGTGCTTTCTTGGGATGTGGAGGTTTTATTGCCGAATCTGTTCCAGGGTGGGAAGGTCCTCTTGCAGCACCAGCAGGTCTGTTTGGGAGCTGTGGTGCAGGACTCTACCACCACAGGGACCCCGCAGCAGCAGCTCTCCCTCCAGAGGGTCCCTGGGAAGCAGGTGCTGGTCTGCAGCATGTGTTGGCCGAGGAATGTTCCCATCCTGCTATAACCACCCTCTGGAGAGCGCTCTGCTCAGCCTCGATGTCTCTGACCTTTTCAGTGTTGTGCGACAGCATTGGCTGCAGAGCTGCTTTCAGAGCAGCTCACTTGTCTAATGAGCCTGTAGGGATTGAGGGGAAGTGGGCAGCCAATAAAAATATGGAATATTGAAAAGGTCAGAGCTGTTTGGTGGGACACAATAACTCACAAAACTTCTCGGGTGCTGCGTCTCTGGCTGCCAGCCCCTGGGTGTGTGCCCAGGTGCAGGGACTGTGGGCTTGCAGCTTGGTGGTGGCTGGATAGCACCATGCTCTTGAGGCAGGGGTGGGCATTGCGGGTGTGCCAATACCTCTGTGGTTTGGCACAGCCACGTTGGAGAAGTCCTTCTCCGGAAGGAGCCTTCAGAACGTGGGCTTTGCTTTCGTCTGTGTGGAGGGAGAGATGAGTCTGTGGTCAGGCACTGCTGACAGGTTCCTGCCAGGATCCCAGCAGCAGAGAGCTGGGCCAATAGGGACACAATTGAGGTTGTTTTGGTGCCGTGCTCTGGATCTGTGGCCCAGATGTCACAGCAGTGACATGCAGGGACCACAGACCTTCTGGGGAGTACTTGGTCGGGCGGAGTGCGAGGGCTCTGGTGCATCCGTGATTGCCAGGAGATGGGGTTGCATTCCAAGTCAGGTGTTAGCAAGGAGGAGGGGCACAGAAAAGCCACAAGGGCAAAGCTCTCATGCAAGGCTGTGCTGATTTAGCAAACCTGTCCCTTATGAGGCCAGGGGAAAACCTGCATCCAAAAGTTCCCAAACTGACTCTGTTTCTCCAGCGTTAGCACAGAGGGGAGACCACCCCCACCCTTCCTGTCTCTGACCCCTTCTAGTTTTCTGCCCCAGCACATCTGTCAGCTCGCCCTCCTCCACAGGCCACCGGCTGGTGGGGATCTCACCTCTCCAATCAAAGTGCATCTGATGGCCTTTGTGGTGGCAGAGCAGAGCCCAGTGATCTCACCATATGCCTGGCTATGGAAATATGCTGTAGGCCTGCCAGGTGCTGGGAGCTGAGGGAGAAAAAGGTCTCTTAAAACCCATCACACCATTTCACCCCTTGAAAATGGTCAAGACAATGTGCCACTGAAAGCTCCATGACAGCCCTGTGCCACAATGGTTGGTTATTGGGAAGCATCAAACAGCACTTTGTGCAGCTCCCTTTCCTGTGGGCAGGAGGTATTTGGAAATGACAATTCATTGAGCTTAACAGTGAAAATTTAAGTTCTGGAAGTGAAACCAGAGGAACAGAGGGGGGAAGTGCATGTTGGTGCCAGGCAGGCAGCAGTCAGGGCTGTGGACTGGCACAGCAGCAGGTCTCACCCTGGACACTGCACTCCTCATCTGGATGCTGATTCCTCGGCAGACTGTGCTCAGCAATTGGGCTTTGCCCAAGTTTCTGGCAGGGGAGACAGTGCTTCATGCTGCTGTCTTTGGTTAAATGTGATGGTTGGATTACTCTGTGGGCTCCCCATAGCTGTGTTCCCGTGTGCCCAGCTCCTGCATGTGCCCTGACCCCAGCTGTGGGCGCTGCGAATGTCTGCCCAGCCTGGTGCTTTTTACAGCCCTTGACTTTGCTATTTCAAGCACTCATGTGGTGTCCTGGGGACAGTCTGTGTGACATGTAGTTCAGTAAATATGTAATGAGGTGTTTTAGGGCTTTATTGCTTTTATGCAGCACTAATGTAATGCTATTCAAAGGGCTCTGGCATGCCTGTTGGCAGCTGAAGTGGAGCAAAGGAAGGATGTTCTTCCTCTCCAAGCTCATGAACTTCCCCACTCGATGCTCTCAGTCATGATATAGTGGTCTAAAGGAGACAACTTGTCTCTGTTAGCACTCAGTGTAAAACAGGCAATGAGATCATTAGAAGTGACTGTGGATTTGCCCTGTTTTAAAAGGGAGCAAAAATATTTGGCCAAAGTCCCATTGGAGCATTTTTGGCTTTTGTGAAAACCTTCTGCTAGACAACTTGTTTCTAGAGCTCCTACCAGAATCAGGCTCTTGGGTTTGGGATCGCTTCTGTGAGGAGGTGCAAGTGTTCTTCAGGGCTTAAGCCAGTCTAGAAGGTGCCATCAGGCTTCAGTGTATGTTGGATGGGGTTGGAAACACTTTCTTGCCTGGCAGTCCCCTGATTCAGGGCAGGACTTGTCTCATGTTCCTAGCTGTACCCAAGTCTGCTTCTTCCACGCTGTTCCTGGGCAGGGTGGGCACCCTGAGAGCAGAGCCTACTCTGTAGTGAGCTCTGGACCCCTGACTCACACAACAGCACCGAGGTACTCGAGCTTACATGTCGATGGGTGCTTCCTGCAGGTTGTTGAGCTGCTGTTATTCTGGATCGGCTCCTCAGCACCACGATTTGGGCCCCTGGCACTTGATAGCTGCATTACCTAATTTTATTTGTAATGGCAGTCATTCTAACTGCTGCTCCCAGCATGTGTAAGTGACATAAATTAATATTATACAGAAAAAGTCAAGTTTCTGGTGTGAGATCAATAGATCGTAACGTGATGATATTTGAAAGTACATCTTATTAGCAGTTCATATTTTGGCACTTTCTGTAGATTCCCATGAGCCGCCCTCCCTGCTGCCCCAGGGAGCTGCTGTGCATGTGGGTGCTGACAGAATCAGGTGTCCTGTGAGATAACATTGCCTGTGCTGGATGTCACTCTGTGGCTTTATCCCGTGGGAAACGAATGCCCTGATGGAGAGAGGTTGGAGTGCTGTTGGTCGCTGCGGGGCAGGGCCGGGAGCCTTTAGCATCCTGCAGCTCTAATGAGCAGGGATTCTTTCTGAGCTGACTTGGGGTGTCTAAACAGACAGACACTATAGAGCTGATGTTGTGTGGTGCTGTTGTGACCAGCCTGAACAGAAAAGTGAGATAGGGAGGGCAAATGAGCCCCCAGCCGCTCTCATGTCCTGGATGAGGACAGAGCACACCTGTGTGACCTGGGCTGTGGTTTCTGTGTAGGTGAGCAGAGCTTTGAGCTTTCAGGTTTGAAACAGCACCTTTTACCAGCATTGATGAAAAAAAGTAATGTGAGGGGCCCTCCATGGCAGGGCAGAGCTTTGACTCACTGTAGTCCTTCTCAGTCTCAACATATGGAGATCTCTGCAGAGATCCTTCTGCTTAAAGTCAGCTTAAAGCGACTTCCTCGAGGACAGGACTCAAGGTAAAGGTGTATGTTTTGTCTCTGAACTGGGGTCTCCAGTCACTCCCGTGCTTATCTCCTTCTCCCCGTGTGTGGTGGATGGTGCTGGGTTGATTTGTCTCCATGAGTCAGGGTCTTTGGCAAGGAGTTCAGAGCCGAGTTTTGCAGCCAATTGTAATAATATCTCTCCAGCACATGTGCACACACCTCTCCCCTCACATGTCTTGCTCTGCTTTCTCCTCCCTGGGAGGAAGCTAATGTCTGCAGTCGTCGCCCATCAGAGCAGATTAGAGCAGCTCCCAGCTCCTCCTGTGCTGCAGAGGAATTGCCAGGATCAGAGGTTTGGATCGTAGCTGTGGGGGATGATCCCTCTTTCTGTAAGCCTGGATGAGAGAGGTGGTGTGCAGTCATTCTGCACTGGTGGAGTGTGCTGGAGAAGATTCACTTTCCTCTGGTCCCCAGAGCCAACGGAGCTGTGCCGAGTTTTGTTCAAATGGAAGATGCTTGTATACACTCCTGTAAGCAATGAAGTGACTCAGGTTGCCCACTCAGTCTTCTCTTTCCACAGACTGTTCCCAAAGTCCCTGTGGATGTGTCTGAAGCATCCTAAATAAGACCTGTGTATGCTGCGCTCCAAGGTGGAGGCTGCACTGAGCTGCTCAGAAGAAAATAGGCCATTGCTTTCCTCACGCAGGAGGCATTTAAAGAGCCTGTGCGGGAGGAGTGTGGGCATGTGGCTAAATCAGAAGTGAGGAGCCGTCCCCTCCTTTGGTGCCTCACCTGCCTTCCATGAAATGGAAATGCTGTGAAGCCAGGCTGCTTGGCTTTTTTTTGGTAACTTGCTTAGTGGCACTGGCTTTGCGTGCTGCTCCTACCACCCATCAGAAATCCATAGCGAGAAGCAGGTTGCTTTTTGCTTTTCCATTCTGGGTAAGGTTTCCAAAATGGCTTGGGTTTTACCTCTTCACCCAGAAAAGTCAACAGCAAAACCTGCTTGCCTGAAGCGGGATTAGGCAATTGCCCTCACGGGAATCCCTTCCTTGTTTCCCTGATTCTTTCTCCAGCCAGATACCCAGGCAAAGCATCTATCTCCATCTACCAACCTGAGACGCTGTCTCTTCACTAATTAAATGAGGAATATCATCTCTTTATAATTCTGTCACTTGATTTCAAATTAAAGATGTACCTATAGGACCAAAAGGAATCTCATCCTCCCTCTGGGGACCACCTTTCTTTTTATTTAAGTTCTTTTTGCAGGCTGATAATTCCATCTGAAGGTCTCCTGTGATACTGCGGTAACCCTTGGATGCTATTCAAGTGCATCCTGGCCCCCGGCATGTGCTCATTGCCTCCTAATTGCTCTAAATAAGTTGGGAATGATGAAATTAAAGTGCCATTGATATCAGGCAGCCCTGGCACGCTGCAGTTACAGGCATGTGAGGGAAGCGGACAGATGGGGAGATGTTAGGATAATAGGTATTAAATGTAGATTTTACCCTGTTTGGGATCCCCATCCAAGCACAGTTCAACTTCTTGGTGCAGCAAGTTTGGCAGCTCCTGTGCTGGTCCCCCAGCTGAGCCTTTGGCACAGGTTGGTGATGTGCAGGACATAAAAATGTATGACCTCCCTCAGTTCCTTGCAGGTTCCTGGATGATGGACTGTCCAGGGGCAAAGACGTGCAAAATAATCCTGAGTCCACAAAATGTCCTCTGCTTGTAAATCCTGGGTTGCCAATCCTTGGGTTGACATGGTCAAACTGCAGCAAGTAGGTATGGGCTTGCTGGGTCAGTTCTGGTTCATCAAGCAGGGCTTATCCTTCTCTTCATTCCCTTAATCTGTAATTTTGGGGTTGAGTTCAGGTTTCAAAGATGAAACAGCTGGCTTTGGGGTTGTGGTGTTGAACCCAGAAGAGAGTGGGGTGTGCTCCTGTCCTGGCATGCAGGAAAGCTGGGCTGAGATCCCCTGCTCCTGATCTAGCACTGGTAGGAGATGTGGGGTTGGGAACTGCCCTGGGCAGAGGCTGGGATATGGTTGGTATATTCAGTAGCTGCTCTTGTGCTCCGCTCACCTGGAAATGCTGCTGCCTTTAGTGTCCTTTGCCCTGAAAGAAAACAGAACATTTTTGGCATGTGGAGTCAAAGGGGAGGAATGATACCTTGCTGGGTAGTGGTGTTACTGAGTCCTATCGGAGCAGAAGGGTCTGGATAGGATCTGAATCCAGATCTTCAGCAAAGGCAGTTTTGCGACAATCTGTTCCCAGCCAGAATAGAGTCATCACGTCACCCACAGGGTGAAAGTCATCCCAGTCCAGCAATTCAACACTCATCCCCATGACTGAGTATCCCATCCCTGATCCCGCAGCGAGAGCTGTCTGGGTGTGCTACCACCATGCTCAAGAAGAGCATCTTGGTCAAAGCACCCCCTTTTTGGAGCCTGCAGAGGTGTCTGGTCCCAGAGCTGCAGGTGAGGATGAGCTTCATCAGTCTGCAAGCACTTGTGTAACCTTACAAGTGTGTTTGGTTTGGTGATTGTGAAGTTAATAGTGTTCTAAAGATGGATGGCAGGTACAGCGCAGCAGTTTGCTTTCCAAGAAAATGCCAATCATTCTAATCACTTGCCTAAGATTTGGGTCAAGTCCAGCTACCTTGCTTTGGATAATAATTCTCCCAAGCCTTCCTGAGCTCGTCTTTTGAAGCATCAGTGTTCTCAGGACAGTTGAAATGGATGGGAGGTGCTCTGACATGGCAGCCAGCTGGCCTCTGGGATGGATGGCTGATTGCAAAGTGATGGAAAGTTACATTTGCTCAGTCTGAGCCAATTCTATTCCTGTAATTGGCAGTGGCTGTGACTTTGGCTTCCCTGTGGCTCATCAGATCCCCACCCTGTGATGTGCTCACCTAGAGGCTTTGGGTTGAGATGGCAGGATCCCTTGCTCTGGGCAGCCCTCCAGGCTCCTCTATCAGAGGAATTCAAGACCTGTGAATTCCACCTGATGCATGTTTAAAGGCCAAAGGAGTAGATTTAGGATTCACTGGTCTGACCTGTTCCGCAACAGGGGCCAGAACTCTGTCTGATTCTTTTGTCAAGTGCAGCAGCTCTGGGCGCACTCAGGTGTGTAGTTCCCAAAGACACGGGTGCTGCAGGGTCTTGGCTCTGCTGGCAGGTAGGAGAGGTCTCTACGAGGCTCCCATCTGTTCCTAGCTGGGGTGTTTGGAGCAATCCTTTGAGTAAGGGTGCTCCCTGAGTGCCCGGACCTGCATGAGGTGTCACACGTGGTGTTTGTTTACACGAGGGATCACGGACGCTGCCTGGGCTGGTCCCAGTGACTGAGTGTTCAAACCTCTCTAACACATGGTACCTCCAAGCAAACAGGAGGTGGTTATAGTTGCTGTAAATTCCCACAGACAGGAAACACTGGGTTTGGAGGGAATGAGGTATAAATTCATTGAGTTGCCTTTCTTAAAAGCTGCAGGGATGTCAGCATGATGCCAGTTATGCTTTCCAGTGGGCTGATCTCCCTGAAGCCCAGCACCCTGCAGGACTGTGATCATGTTCAGGGGTGCACTCCCACCCATTACTGCCATTGCCTCTGCTTGGGTAGAAGTGCCCCCCTGCAGTCAGAGCCCCTCCACAGCTGAGCTCACTTGGAATTCTTGACTCAAGCCAAGGCATATGCTGGTTGGCACAGTGTGCTGTGACCTTGGGATCCACACCCAGTGCACCCTCCTGGAGCACAGTTAATCCTTTCCTTCTTATCTCGTCTGGGTGTCAGTTGGAGCATCCCTGCTGTCACCTTGCTTCCCCTTCCCCTGGCCACTTGCAGGAGGTGACTGCCTTTGGGCGCTGTGCCTTGGGTAGGAATAGGTCTGTGCCAGCTCCCTCCAAGAGCCATCCCCTTCTCTGCGTGGCTGAGCACAGTACAGTACATCCCTGGACCTGCAAGGAAAAGCTCCTGGTGACTTTCATCAGGAAACAAGCTGGGCACTGCCACAGGACTAGGGAAGTGGGGAAACACAGGGCAGGGCTGGCTCATCTGCGCAGGCATGCTGGGTTTTGGCCTGTGCTGAAATGGGCTGCTCCTGCTGAGCGTGGAGGAGGAGGAGGAGGAAGGAACAATGCTGGGTGAAAAGCCCTGGTGAGCTGGGCTTGGCACGGGGGTGGAAGGAGGAAGGGAGCAGTGCTGGCTGCTCCCAGGAGGAGCCACAGGAGCAGTCACTGTGTGTCACCCACTTTTTGGCAGCTGCACCCGGCTTGGCCATCAAATTTAGCGAAAAAGGCCGAGCAGGCACCAAGGTTTGTTTTGCCACCAGGAACTGCTTGATGCTGTAGACAACTGCCTTACTGATCTCTGTCATGCAGAGACTGGGCAAGGCTTGGTCTGGGGGAGCTTCAGATTTGGGGAGCAGATCCCTTGGAGTGCTGTCCTGGGTGAGATGATGCAGTTTGTTGCATGATGGCTCTGGTAATCGGACCAAGGTTCAGTATCTTGAGGGCTTTGCATCCCGTCCAAACAAGGCAGTCTCAGACCCTGGCTGGCACTGAGCAGAGGGGGCTGATACTGGTCTCCACTTGCCCCAGGAACCCAGAGGTGTCCTGGCTTTTCCTGGCAGGGCAGTGGAAGGAAGGACTTGTTTCCTCATCTTGATCCCTTATGTCTGAGATTTCTTTCACAGAGCCTTTCACCCAGAGGTGAAGTCACTCACCATGACCACCTTTAACAGCTGCTTCTCTGCATTGTGGGTTGTAAATGTCCCCTTAATTTAGTGCCTGCAGTGCACTAAAGCAGCAACCTTAGCACAGCCTCTGCATAATGACTGGAAAGACTCTAGATCCAGACGCTCTCCTTGACTGCTGTAGTGCCAGTGGCTGATGTCTCCTTTATCTTGGGTGCCACAGCCTTCTCCCCACTTGCTTTTGAAAGATAAATCCCTGTAAAATAGAAAGATTTAGTCTAGTCCAGCTGGGCAGGTCAGTCCAGGCAGTAATGCACTCACATCCTTAACGTTTCAATTCTTTTGGCTAAACTTTCTGGTGAAAGGTGTTTTTTTTCCTCCTTCACAAGAAAAGAGTAACAGTTCTGACCTTGAGGAGAAAAATTATGAGGGTTCAGAGTTCTGTTTCCTTTTTTGTTGCTATTTTTCTTGCAAAATATTCCAGTTGAGAGGGATTGTTTTGCTTACACGATTTGTACCCAGTGGATAGATTTATTCCATTCAGCTGCCAGGCACAAGAAAGCCCTGTTATTCCCTGTGGCTTTCCCCCCCTGCCCCCCCTCAATACTCATAAATACTCATGCTAAATCTGAGTTTCTTCTACTTGCAAACGTGAGGGACCAGGTACTCCTGACCTGTTTCTGATGCTGGAGGAATCATCACCTGCCTCCTTCTCTGTCGTGACCCCAGGTAACTTGAGCAGTGCTCAGGACCTGTTCTTAAATATCCTTCTATCCCCCCATGCCTAATCCCATTCCACTCCCTTGTTATTTCAACTCTTGGGGATAAAGGATGTGTAAAAATTTGCTTTTTTGAATGTCCTGGAACCAAAAGGTGCTTTGGAGGCAGCACTTCCAAATCCCACCTGGATGCTACTTCTCATACCTCTGCTCCCAGCCAACACCCTGCTGTCCTGGCTTTTAGCAGGACTGAGCAAAAAATTGATTTCCTGGTTTAGCATCATTCCTGCAAGGGAGAAGGGGAAAAGGTGGAGATTTGGTTTGAAATTATTTGAGTGAATGTGGCAGAAATGCAAAGTGAGCATTTGGGCTTAACAGCAGAGTTGGTTTAGGCTGGGTAGAAAAGAAATGAGGAGACTCTTAAGATGACAAGTGGGCTTGGAAGGGAAGAAAAAGGAAATGTTTCTTTTAAACACATAAAAACTGACCGCTTTGATGCTGACTGATCACTTAATACTCTTTTGTGTCTGTTCCATGTGACAAGGCCAGTTTGCCAGGCTGGGATCACTCCTGGTGAGCTTGGCTGTGGTAGCTCCTCACACCCAGGCCTGCCTCAGTTTCCCTTCATAGAATCACAGAATGTTTCAGGTTGGAAGGGGCTTTCAACACCATCTTGTTCCAACCCTGTGCTATGAGGGTTGGAACTTCCCCTAGCCCAGATTGCTCCAAGCCCCATCCAAACTGGCCTTGAACTCTTCCCGGGATGGGGCAGCCACAGCTTCTCTGGGCAACATGTGCCAATGCCTCTACAGGGAAGAATTCCTTCCCAATATACAGTCTAACCTTCCCTTGTCTGCAGTTTATCCATGAGGTTTGGGGCTCTCCAGCTGCCTCATCTCACCCTTTGCCAGGGTAGGCTAGTGCAGGGGACCCACGTGGTGCTGCTGCAGCACCTTCCTTGCTCAAGAGATTTAGTTGGGGTCTGGGCTGAGATCTCCAAACTTGTTGCAGTGGTGAGTCTGAGTCAGAGCCTCCCTCCCCTGACAGTCAGCTCTGTCTCTTTATGCTTTTAATTTCTTTGGAGCTCAGATTTTCGGTGTCCTCACCTCTCTGCTAGCGCAATGTTTTAGGAACAGATGGGCTTAATTTCCGATTGCCGCCCCCTGAACTTGGGAGGAGGTTTGAGTTTGGAGCCAGTCTGCCTCTTGTTCCATGTGAGTCCATCCGGCAGGCTCCTGCCTGCCCTGCCCCTGCAGACACGGAGCCAAGGACCTGGTAAATACCGCTCTCCATGGTGAGGGAGGTCCTCAGAAGTAAGATTTTCTCTCTCTGTGGATAAATCTGTCTCCATGTTACCTTAGCAGTGGAAACGGCTGAGCATCTTCTTATGGGCTGATACTGTTGAGATGCTTAGTCTAAGCTCCATCTAATCCTCTTTCAGTGAGCAATCGGGCTTGTGATCTCACACAAACAGGTTTTCTGACTCCAGCCTCGGCATTTTGTGGTTTGTGATCATAGTGGAAGAGTGATGCTCCTGCTGCATCTCTGTGCTGCTGCCCCTGAGCTGAACTAGAGGTGAAAGGGAAAAGAAAATGAACCTACAAGTTTCTACCCTGAACTCTGTACCTGACTGCTGGATTTTGGGTCTAGGTGTCAACTCCTGCTTTCATAAGGCTTTGTGGCACCAGATTTTCTTACCCAGCTTCCTGTGGATCTTAAACCAGATTTTTACAACTGTGATTTTGTGTTGGAATAAAGTTTTGTGGTGTTTTTTTTGAGAGCACACTCCTGAATCTGGCCTCCTTTGCTTCTGCCAGTGTGGCCTGAGAATCCTATCATTCTGTGGGAATCAATAACAAATGTAAAGCACGTTTAAAGAATTTCCATTCCTTTCCTGTGTGCTGAGGCCCCAAACTGAAGGCAGAACTTAGAGCTGCTGGACTTTGCTTGTGCTTGAAAAACTCTTAGACCGTGGGCTTGGCAATCAAAACCTGATTCCTGCTTGCTGGAAGTGGGAGCCTTGTGCGTGTGTTTCAGTGGGCTTGTTGCCCTCCAGCACCACATTGTGCCATTGGTACCCGTGTGTGGGGGTGGAGTTACCTGGCTGTGGTCCTGGCACAAGGCAGTGGTGGGGCCGAGCACCCAGGACCATTCTCCTCAGGGCATGGGAGAAAGGCTGTGGGATTTGCTGCAATGATCAGTGGCCATGGGTGAGAGAGAGCAGTCCTTTTTGGAGATGATCTCCAGTGGGGCAAGTCGCTCAGCACCTCTTCACCCTGTCCCTCTCCTCCTGTCTTGCAGGGCTGCGGTTCTGAGGCTGAGCCAGGTGCCCCCCTGCTCCGTGCCGGGTCCCATGAGACAGGCAGGGCCACCCTGTCCTTCCCACCCGGGGCCACAGCACCCCCCTCTGCCCCCGCTGCACGGGACGCCTCTCCAGCACCCGGAACGAAGCTGCAGAGCTCTGCTGCCACGGTAAGTCCCTGCCCTTGGGCTTTGCTTTCCCAAGACGCCGCTCCGGAGAAGGGCACGCTCCGGGTTTGTGTTCCCATCAGCTCCACGTGCATCCCTGGCTGCAGTGGGGTCACAGCTTGGGGTCCACACTCAGCCTCTGGAGGAACAGCTTATGCACCAAAAAATTCAGGTTTCAGTCAACAGACTCGGCTCACGAATTCAGGTTGTATTTAGCAAGTGGCTTTGGCTGGGGAAAAAAAAAAAAGTGAAACACTGAAAAGTTTGATTTTTTTTTTTTTTTGACATTTTCAAAATGAAACCTTTCAGCCATCTGTTTTGAGATGACATTTCAGTTTGAATTTTTTCTAGGTTTTTTTTTTTTTTTTCAGCGTGGGGGGGGAAGCCACCTACAAACAAAATTAAAGCTTCACTTCAGCCCAAACAAAATGTTTCATTCAGCCCCAGATTATTACTGCGGCTTTAAAATTTGGCAAAGAAAAAAGAAAAAAGTGCTTTGGTCAGCCTGCATTACTTTCTTTTCTCAGTTTGGCCACCGAAACAAAAGGCAAGCACGTGGGAGCTGTGGGGCACATATTACACAGTGTTGGGGGGGTTTTGAGTGGGAACTTGGGAAGAGCTTGTGGCACCAGCACATGTTGTACCAATGACTTTGGTGATGGCAGGAGACTGTGGGAACTAATTTTAGCTATGCCAGGAAGCTTATGCTGGAGAGGAGAGCGTGCTGTGCTGAGCCCACCTGGCTCCTCCTAGGGCTGTGGTGATGGCCACTGGTGTCCAGACGTGCTGCTGGGTGCCAGAGGTGCATGGCAGCTCTCACCCAGTGCCATTTTCTCTCTGAAGAGCAGCATCTATGCCTGTTGTCTGTTTTCTCCATCTGGTGTTTGAGAAAGTCCACCTTGAGGAGATACTGAAGGGAGCTTCTGGTCTGCCCAGAAGGTTTTTCAGCTCTCTTTGCACAAGAGAAACCACCCAGGGGAGGGAGAAGGGCAGGGGAAAGGACTGGGGAAGCAAGGGACAAGGGTGGCTGGTTTGTGTGGCCAGAGCATGAAGGGATGAGTTCAAACATGCTGGCTTGGTTTGGGGTCAGGTGTAGTGGAGTTACGGGAATGAGGGAGAACCTCACCTCGCTGAAGCAGCACGACCTGCAGAAGAGCAGCAGTGGGGCACTGTGAGGGGCACAAGCCTGACAGTGCCTTGTAGTGAACAAGGCCCTCCTCTGGGGCTGCAGAAGCTGCTGCATAGGCTCCTCTTGGCCCCTTAACAGCAAAGAGGAGACGATCTGACCATACTTGCCAAATCCTATCCCTGTGAGCACCTGGGTAGCCCTTCCACCACCCAGCTCAGCTGGAACTACCTAATTAGAGAAAGCAGCTGTGCTTTTCACTTGCTACACCCTCTCCACCCCCAGTCTATCACAGATGTGACCTTATCAAGTCACACAGAACTGCTGGATGTGGAGGCATGTGTTTGGTGGGGGCTGCTGGACAACCTGGCATGGGGCTGTGCCTGCCCTGTGATGCTTCATGCCCTTTGTCAGGAAGGAGGAGTGGAGGGCTAAGTCATAGTAGGAGAACCCCCAAATCATGCCATAAACAATCTGTGCAGCAGCACGGGGGGCTGCAGGGAGGCATCCTCCACCGATTTCCGAGGAGAAGCCTGCTGCTGGCACATCCTGGCTCCCTGCAGCATGGGCGTGCAGGACTCCCACTCCAGCAGGAAGGCTTCAAACACAGCGTTCCAGGCAGGTGTCTGGGAGCGTGGTGGGACAGCAGGTGTTTGATATCTGCTCTCCTGTGCTCCCATGCTTCTGTCAGCACTAGCTCCCTGCTGAAGTGTTGTAGAGCTGCTGCCTTTGTTGCAGAGCAAAAAAAAATCAGCCATTCAGAGGTACGTGAGATCAGGAGGGATCAGGGGTTGCTGCAGATCTGAAATCGATGTCTGCCCTTGTTTGGAGGGGAGATGGTTGTGCCCAAACCTCTGTTGGCTGTTTTACAGGTGGCCATGACTGGCAACACTGGAGAGGGTGGTAGGACCTTGTCCCTGTGGCTTTATCCCACAGGGAATCCCTCCAGCCTGGTGTGGGAAGGTCTGTCCCCAGGCCCTTACTGGAAGCCCCCAAAGCCTCCTGAAGCATGTACTTCTGGGTTTGCATTTAGTATTCCCATCTTCCATTCTCTTCCTCTGTTTTCATTTCTCCCTCTCTTGCCCCCCTCCCTCCATCTTTATCAGTAGCTAATGAAACAGGCAGGGAGAAACCCAATTCATACAGTAATTAAATTTACTTAGTGGGTATTCAGCTGGAGTAATGAGAAGTTTAATTCAATGATTAGTTTTTTCTTTCATTAATTAAAAATGGAACAACGGTGCAGTTACAGTGGGCTGCATTGATCCTCCTCACGGAAAGCTGCTGATGGAGGAGGAAGGAAAGCTTCTGGTTTTATCTTTTCTGAGTGCTCTCCCCACACACAGATGCCCTGTTTCCAGTTGACCCCTTGCCCAGGTGTCCCTGAGTGACTCTGGGTAAGGGATGCTCATGGCAGGGATGGAGGAGAGCGGTGCCAGAGCCCCCCACCAGGTCCTCTCCCCCATCTGTCCCCAGCAGCAGCCTTTCAGTTTAAAAAGGGATTTGAAATCCTTGTAGGTGGAAGACTGAAAAGCAGGTCCCAGCCCACAAGAAGTTTTTGGTGGGAGAGTTGTTTTCCTTCCTTGCTGAACAGATTTTGATCCATTTAAATATGTTAAACTCATAAACATGTTTTTAGTATTTTAAAATACGTGATGTGTGAAATCAAAAAAGTAAACCAGATAAGTAATTTCCCATTTTTCCGATGCTTTCTGCAGGCTCTTGAGCAATGTTAAGACTTCAGATGTCCTTTGAAGCATGATTGGGCAGGTTCTGTTCCCCTAAAGCAGAGGCATTGGTGTGCTCCTAGTTTTGACACAGGTTTATTTTCGGTAGCTTTGGGGATCATTGTAAGATCTGCTAATGTATGAGTGAATAAGGGGGTGTAGTAAATAACAGGAATAAACCCCCCCTCCTCAAAAAAAGGGAAATGAACCATTAATTGGTGTTATAGATCCTGCCTCTTCAGGAGTTACATGCAAAAGGGTGGTCACTCCTTACCTGTGCCCTCTCTGTCCCACGTGTCTGCCAAGTCACTGACTTCTCTGCTGCTGCTGTGGGTACCCTGTGATGGTGAGAATTAGCCAAGGGCTGGGGCAGAGAGCACCTGGGTTTGAAGACAATGACTGCCAAGGGCACTCAACACCTCTGGAAATTAGATGCTTTTGCTTTTCTTGGGTTATCTTGGGCAATAACTGCTTCAGGAAAGCTAGTGGGCAGGCAGGAGACTCCTGGCCATTCCAAAGCTGTGTCCCTGTGCTGGGAAGGGCAGACGGAGTCCCACGAGGGATTGGAGCTCCTCCAGCAGTGTTCATGCCTCCTGAGGCTCCTCTGTGCCCCTGGCTTGTGGAGCTACTCAGGTTTCAGAGAGACTACTTTTTATTCTCAGAAAGGAGGAATACATCCCCCTGCTTTGACCTTATCTCCTGAAACAGTAAAAATTGTGATGGGAAATGGTTTCTGACAGGAGAGGAGGTGACTGAGGGACGCTTCTTTCCACACCTGGCAGGAGAGTTGCAGCTGTGGGTACCTGTGCTCACCCCTTTCCAGCACGTACCTTGGCTGTGGCGGCAGTGGGGAGGTGAGCCCGAGGTCAGGATGCGGTCAGTTTGGGCACGCTGGTGCTGGCAGCCTGTGCACCCCTCAGCTGGACCGGAGCTCCTGGCACCTCTCAAGGCCCAGCTTGTTGTCCCCAGGGGGTTGTGACAGCGCTTGGCTCTGGGCAGTGTTTTGGGCTGACGCTGGCTGTAGCACAGCATCTCCAAATCCCAGAGCGCCTATAGGGGAACCCTCAAAACCCCTGGGTCTGGGGGATGCAGTGTCCCCCAGTCAGAGCCTCGTGCCTCATTGGTGGGGTCCTGAGCTGTGAGACCCTTTTGCAGCTCTCCATTTTGGTGATGTTTTGCACCTACTACCCTGTGTGAAGCGTTTGGTTGGGATACAGGGATGCAGCCAGGGACTGAGCTGCCTGGGGAGAATTATGGAGGGCAGTGCAAGCCTGTGTTGGCCAGTGAGTGCTGTCTGACCTCGTAGGCAGCTACAGCACTGTCTTAAAGCAGTGTTTTTTCCAAGGGGTTTTGCATGCATGTGCTTCTTGAGAGATCACTGCAAACAATTCCCAAGTGCTCTGGCCCAAATCTGTCCTGGTAGCTGTCAGCAGATCAATGCTCTACTAAGTACAGACCTGCTCTATTTCCGTGGGAAAATGGCTCTGTTAAACAGTTCATTTGGGGCCTTTCAGCAGCGGGACCACTAAATTTTGGTAGTTGTGTTTTTCTGTCTGTTGCAGCCTGATTTATAACTTTTAAATATCAGCTCAGATGAAGATTAAGCTTGCCTGAGCTCAGTTTTGGGAGGGAGATGGGAAAAGCATTCACAGCTTTTTAATTTCTCTCCTGCTCATCTCTCAAATGCCAGGTTTAAAGCCCTCATTTTGGTATCATTTCTCCTACAGTGCATGAGTGGAAAGCAGAGGAGAGGCCAAAGCCCAGTGTGCCCCTGGCATCCGATCCCCCAACATCCTGCCTTCATCTGACCCAGGTAGGTGACACGCAAGCTTGGTGTGTTGGTGTATTACTGAGCATGACACTCTCATGCCTCTGTCATGCTGAATCCAGGACTGGACTGGATTCATTGGCATGTGGTAAATATGCCTTTTCCCACCCCCTTAGTCCAGAGTTGCTTCCCAGCCCTCCTGGGGGTAAGGCAATGCTGCTTTGTGCTAGTATCTGGGGCAAGCAAGAAATGTTCAATCCATCGTGCCCGTACAGGGGAGTGTTCTACTGGGGGGAGAGGTATCTAAAATTATTATTGTTTGAATGGTGGTACCTTCGAGAAAGGGTTTTGTGATGGGGTCACGTGGCTCTGCTTAGGTGGGTTTGCTTCAACTCGTGTTACGTCAGTGAGGGGCAAACACTGCCCTCATGGAGTGATCCAGCATGGACAGCCAGATGCTGCAGCTTGGGAATGCTGGGCAGGAGTGGTTTCATCTTCCAGGAGAGGGCAGGCCAGAGGATCCCCAAAAAGTAATGGTTTTGGAGATGTCTCTATTACTGTTGCCCAGCTCCTGCACACTCTCCACTGGCTCAGCCTCCTCCCAGTGCTCTTGCTGGGACAGTCAAAAGAGACAGGAGCAGGTTTTGGTTTGTGCTGTACATCCACATCCTCACCTGAACTCTGAGAGCTTGATGCAGGTGATGGGTGAGACAGCAAACATCAGAGCTGACGGGGTTGAAGCAATTTCCCAGGGTGTCAGTCCTTGAGAGAGAATAAAAAGGATCTCTCAGTGAAGAGCAGAATTTGGTTTCCTAATAAAAGAAAAAATTAGGATTGTTCAAGCATCTTTCACATGCCAGAGCTGCAGGGGGGGAGGAATTGTTGAAACTGGATGGTGGTAGGAGATGGAGTGTGCTGGGATCCGCGCTCGGCAGGAGTGGTGCCACTGGGAGCAAGGAACACTTCTACCTGGGCGAGAGTGCAGGGGCTCACTTGGGACTGCCCAGGGGAAGTGTCCCACACCTGGTTCAGAGAAAAGGGAATCAAAACAGTGAGGCAGAAGTGTCTTTCACACTCAAATACGTAATTTCCCCTTTACGTTGTGTTCTTTGCTCAAAGCAAAGAGCAGGCTGCATAGGCTCGACCTGATGCATGCCAAAAAGGGACCTGTCCTTAGCTTGCCTCCCATTCCTGCGTGAGAGGAGCCTGTGGGGAGGCATTTCCAGCTTCGCAGAGAGGTATTTCTGGCTGCTTGTTGCTGTTTCCCATTTTATAACAAGCAGGAATGAGCCCAGACACCCGTCTCTTCCCTGCTCCCACAGGTGCTCTGTGTGGATTCGACTCTGGGAAAAGCTGTGTGTGAAGGATGCTTGGTCGCAGGAGCCCCCACTATGCCAGGGCTGACAGAGCAAGTGGAGAGACCATGGAAATAGCAGTTTTCTGTCAAAACACCTTTTCAACAGCAAGCCCCGAAGTGTGTTTATTCTTAGCGATCTTTTATTAAACCAAAATTCTGCTGGGAAATGATCCTGCTGGTTAAAGTCCTCCCTGAAAATACAAGTACTGAGAGCCATCTGGTCTGTGTTTGGAATCGTGTATTTTCTTCCAGAGTGCTATTTGGAAAAAACTGAAGATTTTTCCTAGGAACAGTATTTAGAAAAGGAGATGGGTTTGTTTTTTTCTTCGGCTTTTTCCTTTGAGGCAAGAAGTTATTTCCTAGGGAATTGGGGATAATAGAGTAGTGTAAAGTAAGACACGCAGGTATCCCCAGTAATGCCAAGGCAGTGGAGAGAATTCCAAAGTTTATTTAGAAGGCCAGAACACGAGAAACTTAAATATACCTCACCGTGCTTACTGAAGGACTGGGCCCCAGGGAGAAAAGGCATGTTCCTGCCCTCTCCAGGGCCTCTTTATCCTCTTTCTTTCTCCCCTGCCTTCCCAAGGCTCTGTACGTGTCCTGGAGGGAAGCATGATGTGGTGCTGGGAGCAGGGATCTCAGCCTGAGCATCCAGTAGGCACATAAGCCCTCTCCCCAAGGAGCCTGCAAACCTTGGGGCTGGATGATGTGGTCAGAGGCTTTATTTAGTTCTGAGGCAGGGCTGAGCCTGAGTGGATTTTTAATGCATGAATTTTTAGTGTTTAAACTGAGCAGATCTTTGAACTGCTGTGGTTTCTGAGGGATGTTTCTCTTTCTCTCTGAATGTGTGTGCCATAAATGCTACCAAAAAATCCTCCCTGTCCTCTCCAGTGTTGTTAGCTCTAGTGATGTGGGCAGAAACTTGCAGGAGGGTTTCCACTAAGACTCTGTGGAGTGTCTTGGATTTTTCCCATTGAAAAGCAAGTTTTCAGCATCAAGGTTACTTCAAAAGGCTGGTATTCCCAGAAGGGGAGGTCTCATGTAGGGGTGTCAGGCAGTGTCGGGGCTGTCCCCAGGCAAGGTGTGAGGGACAGTGGGGACTCCAGGGCCAATCTTGTCATCAGCTGGCCCAAATGCTGTGGTTAAACAGGGTGGCTGGAGGGGCTGAGAAAGAACCAGACTGGAGGTAAGAATGTCACAGAGGGAGAGGTGCCTGTGGCCTCCTTTAGAAGGCCACTTTCTTAACCTCAGCATTGC
>JAYRBT010000018.1:20534704-20574806 GCA_036023395.1 Myiotriccus ornatus | reverse complement strand
CTGGAGGTAAGAATGTCACAGAGGGAGAGGTGCCTGTGGCCTCCTTTAGAAGGCCACTTTCTTAACCTCAGCATTGCCAAGAAAAGCCCTGAATTTCTACTCCATGCCTTACCTGGTTTCTACCTGGGTCTCTGGGTTAAGCCAGATTTCTTTCCAAACATCTCACTCCGAGGGCTGACAAAACTATCAAGAGATTTTTGGTTTCAAAAATATTAATTGTTAAAAATGTTAATTGTGCAAATGACTACCAAGCCAGGCAGGGAGCCGGGCTGCACCGCTATAGGGTGGCACCACAAGTGCATCTGCTGTCCTGAGGGGCAAACCTGGGAGCCACCACCACGGTCCAGCAGCTCTGCAGAGCCATGTGGAGGGATTTCATGCGGGGTGCCTTGATGTTCTAGGTTTTCCAGTATCTGTGAGCTTTGGTGGGGGCCACCAGGGACTATTTGTCACAGGAATCTGGACCCTGTGTCAGTGAGATGGGGAGGCTTTTGAGGTTTTCTAGCACTGGAGCCAGATCTTCCCTGTCTTGGGATGGGAGATTGTACCATGCACACACAGCTTTGGGATGTCACATCAGTATTAACAACTGGGAAGAAGGGAGAGCAGAGCTGGGTGTGCATGGCAGTTTGTTTCTTTAGGTTTATGCACTGATACTTTCTGCTTAATTGCACCCTGACATGCACCAAGGGGCAGTGAGGGGTTTTAAAAAAGCTTTTTTTTACCAAAAAAATTAAAAATTACAGTCCCTGAAATACTCAGGATGGGCTGACTGCTTTTTTAAAAACTGCTATAATTACTCCTGCAAGGCTTCCAGTTCTCCTGGTCTCATTGCACTTGGAGAGAGGCAGCAGGAGTGTTTGCCCTGCTTAGCACAGAGGGGCTGGGAGGTGATTGCTGTGTGGATCCTTGGAGATGGGTGTGCTGGGAGTCAGAGGATTTGTTCCCATGAATGGGAATGGGTGGTGGACTGAGGGCTTGGAAGGGAATGGAGGCAATTTAGTGATGTATTAGGGTGTACTCAGAGCAATAAAAATGTCCCTGGTGCACCCCACAGCTCCCTCCTGAGCGTGTCCTGCCTCTCGTGGCTGTGGGGAATCCAGTGGGGGGTCGGGTCGTGGGGAGCCCGTGTCTTGCCTGTAGAGAGGGGCTGCTCCAGGAAGTCTCTCCCAAGGCTGTTAGGCGTGATCCAAAATTAGCATCTCGTTCGCTCGCTCTTAGCTCTGTTACCTCTGCGAGGCTAATAGGGCTTAATAAAAAAGGCCTCTTGTCACCAAAATCAGCAAGGCTGACTCAGAACGTGCAGAGGGAGCAGACTTGTTGATGGAGGCAATGTTGGTGTTGTAAGCACTCACCCGGCCACAGCAGGGCCGTGGGACTTGCCCAGGAATCCCTGTCAGAGCCTGTGAGGGGTCCTTGATTCCCATCTTGGTGGGTAAACCACTGGGTGAGGGGGATGAAGGCGTGAGCATCGAACCCAGCCAAACTGTGGAGCATTCCCAGTGCTGTGCCATGTTCCACAATTAATCACTTCCACCCACACTACACCTTTCCCCTCCCCTAGATCCTCCCTCGCCTGGTTCTGGAGTGGGGAACGGAGGCAGCTCCAGTTTTGTGAATCAATCAAAGACAATGCCTGCTTTGGAGAGCTGCTGATTTAGAGAACCCTTTGCAAGCATGTGTGCAGTATGATTTCTTATCGTAGCACAGCTCTGGATGAGCCTGCCAAGAGGAGCTGTTCCAGCTCCTGGCCACATCCTGGGGAGATGGCCTGAGTGGTCCTTTCATCTGCAAATAAAACAAACAGGAACAAAGAAGGCAATAATATTGACTTTCATTATTGATATTTCCATTTATCTCAGTAATAATTAGTATTTCTGTAGCTGGAAGGGTATAGCTCATAATCTCACTGTTTCAGGGGAGCCTATTAATGTCATCACCAAAACCAACCAGGCATAAAGCACTGGACAAGTGCCAAGGAGGGTGAGTGGGGTGGAGGGATGGGAATGGGGCAGGAAGAGGCTATGAAGGGGGTGCATGGATGCTGCAGGGAGCAGTGGGGCAGCAGAGCTGGGGAAGGGAGACCTGGTGGGCTGGGAGAGCTGATGAGCTCTTGGGTCCACTGTCAGCCAGCCCCTTGGTGCATCCTCTGGCACAGCCGGAGCACATCCTGCTTGTCAGTGTTTGGGAGGGAAGGGCAAGACTGGCACTTCGTGCAAGTGGCCTCTAGGGGTGGAGGATGCACTAAGAGATGCAGTTCCAGTGCCTTCTTCCCCGCGGCCTCCAAGGTGTGGCAGGAACCCCTCTATGTCACCAACACACCAAGATATGTGGGAAACTAGGGCAGGTTCTTTTGTCTGTCCCTGCCTGCCCCAGGGCACTTGTGCCGTTTCTGCACGAGCTTCCCACAGCTACCAGTTTTGTTGTTTGCTGGCTCGTAATTAGTCATTCCCCATTCCCTTTCAAACCCCCTCGAGGTGCTCTCTGCAGGTGCCTTGTGCCTGGCCTGAATCTCCTCGGGGATCCCGGAGAAGGTGGGGCAGAGGTTTCGGCACTGGCGCTGCTGCTCTCCGGTGTGAAAGCTCTGACGTGCAATTGCTCTGTGAATTATCCTGGGTCAGTCTGGAGGTCCGTTTCCTGCATGTGTGTTTTCAATTGTCCTATTAAGTGTGCGTCCAGACCCCTCCTGTGAGGGATGGTTTCCAGTGTGCAGCATCCTGAGCATTATCAATTCCACAGGAACCGCTGTCACAGCAGCTGCAGGGACAAGCGAGCAGTGAATGCAAATGCAGGGCAGTGTTTTTATTAGGATTTAAATGAGTTTAAGACTGTTCAGAATTACAATGTGATTCGAGCCAGAAGGGGCTTATAAAACTGGTATGAGTTCATATATTATACAGTAAATGTGCCAAAGCCCGTGGCTCGTGCAGAGCACCGTCCTCAGTGAGGTGGAGAGAGGACCAGACAGCTGTCGGGGCTCAGCCCTGTTGCCCCAACATGTCCCCATGGGGAAAGGCTGTCCGGGGTGGAAGGAGGGCTGGAGTCATGGAGGTGGTTATGGAGGAAAGCTGGTCTCTATTAACAAACCTGAGCCCGTGGTGCAGTACAGGCTGTCGGGCACGGTCTCTGGCTGAAACATAAGGGTGCAGGGGGGGCTTGTGGTTGTGTTTTGGGGCAGGGTTGCACTACTTCATCCATTCATGCTCACTACATAGCTCCAATGTGTGAAGGTGGCAGGGATGCTCCAGCACTGGAGGATGCTGCTTGTGAGAGAAAGCAGCATGGGTGCACCTTCTTCCTCCCTGTGCAGTGAGCCATGGCTTCTCTGTGTGCTGGTGCAGCATATGGTGACCCTTCCTTGGGCCAGACCCCACCCCAGGTTTCTGGGAGCAGCAAGCTTTCTCTAGTTGGTCTGGGATGTGCCAGTCTCAGCTTGCACCTCTCTGGAGACCTCACAGCACCTGGACCACCTGATGGTTGTACAGGCATCACTCAAAAAGGCTTTAATGGCCATTAGTGTAGTCTCTGGCTGTGCAGGGCTTGGTACGGAGATGGGTGATGTGACAGAGCTGTACCTGTGCACACAGGCGTCCTGGGTCTGTGACACCTGGAAGCCACCGTGGTGGGGGTGATGGATTTCTCATCTGCTTTCTCAGACAGAACAGGAATGAAAGGGAAGTTTGAGCTATTGGCTTGGGATGTTCGTGCTTCGCCTCGTTTCAGTGCCGTGCTTTTGATCCCTGAAGGATACAGCTGAATATTTGAATGAGAAATACGTGGTTGTGTTGAAATCCTAGACAAAATGCCTTTTGTGTCTCCCTGCCTGTTTATTTGCGTAAGAGAGTGTTTTGCTGGAGAAACACGCGAAGGAGCTCGAGGGAGAGGAGGGAAGGTGGAGGTGAGAGCACTGGGGAGCTCGCAGCACAGTTTCAGGACACTTAAGAGACTCTTACTGTCGGTGGCGAGACAGCGACATCAGAGGCAGTTCAGGCAATTGTCTGAGACAAATTCCTTCCTTTGATAGGCTTGTTGGTACCGCACTGGTTAAATTCCTGGGTTGCATATTTATTACTATATACAAAGAGCAGGAGGATTCCAGAAATACATACAACGCACATCTCTGGATTCGTAGTTGTCTCCCATAAATGACCTTGCAGTCATGAAATAATGTCGCCAGCCCACATGGTGCTTCTGAGCGGCTGGATGTTTGCTCTGTAGGTCTGAGGAGTGAGAGTGCCAGGCCACCCTCGGGGCTCCTCACACTGGGGAGCAGGGCTGGCATTGTTTGCCACAGGAGGGAGCATTCCCCTCATTCCCAAAAAGAAAGGTTTCACCCGCTTCAGGAGGCGCTGAGGGAAGAGCTTTTGACAGGTAACATGCTACTAAAGAAAGCCGCTTTCCCCAGAGAGGGAGAATTGCTGCTGGTGCCTGCGGGAGAGGTGAAAGTGGAGGTGTGACAGAGAGCAGCTCCGCTGCTTTGCCCTACTTGGAGGAGAGACAGCAAGGTGGGATGCAAAGGCACCCTGATAAAAAGACCCACTGGTGGCATTTGGATGGTGCTGGAGTGGCTCAGCTCTCCACAAAGAGCCCTGGCTTTGGCCAGCCCTGCTGTGCCATCCCTGTGGTGCAGATGCAGGAGTGGGGCAGCCAGATGTGTGCTGCATCCAGCAACTCAGATCAAAGGGACCTGGGCCTGCAACATCCACCAGAACGCCTTTAACGCCCAGCCCTGGAGCAGGGAGATTTACTCAAGGGACTCATTTCCTTGCCTGAACATGAAAAAACTGTGTCAACTTGACATTCAGGAAACTTTATTCAATACCTTTTTATTCGTTTAACAGTTTGGTTAATTGCAGTGCCTTTTTGTTATTTTTATATACTTATTTTTAATTCATTCCAACTTTGTCCTTACATACTCTTTGTTCTTTAAAGCTGTTTCATGATGGGTATTTATTGCCTGTATTCTGGGTGGATGGGGAATGGAGGAGGGGTACCCCAGCTGCACCCATGTGCCAAAGCTGACAGTAGCTCTGGTGACACCAGCCAGTCTGAGCAGATCACGACAGGATATAGAATTGTTTAGACTGGAAAATACCTCTGAGATCGTTGAGTCCAACCACTAAGCCACCACTGCCAAGCCCACCACCAAACGGTGTCCCCAAGTGCCACATCTACATGTCTTTTAAAGAGTTCCAGGCATGGTGACTCCACCAATAACCTGGACAGCCTGACAACCCTTTCACTACAGAAATTTTCCCTAATTTCCAATCTAAACATCCCCTGGTACAACTTTCCTCTCATCCTATCAACGTCGCCTGTCAATAACTTCCTGTCAGATAGATGTAGAGAGAATAAGGTCCCCCATGAGCCTCCTTTTCTCCAGGCTGAATCCTGCTGGCTCTGCCAGCTGCTCCTCTTCAGACATGTGCTCCAGACCCTCCCCCAGTTCTGTTGCCCTTCTCTGAACATGTTCCAGCACCTCAATGTCTTTCTTGTAGTGATGGGCCCAAAACTGAACCCAGGATTCTGGGTGTGGCCTCACCAGTGCCCAGTACGGGGGTACAGTCATTGCCCTGATCCTTCTGGCCACACTATTGCAGAATTTCCTTCTTGTGCTGGGGGCTCTTGTTGAGAAAAGTGCACCTCCACCAGCACAGGGAGAATTTTCAGACTTGCCTCTGTTCTGCTGAATTGTTTGTTTGCAAGACACCCCCAACAAAAGGAAAATGTCCCAGGGTTTCATTGTGTTGTTTTCTCTATGAAGTAATTGCTACTTTCCTTTGGAAAGTTTTTATTTTAAAGAACTGGGTTAATCCATGGAAATGTCCAGGTGTAAAGTGAAATGCCGCTGTGCTTGTCTATGTTTTAGATTCACCAACATTTAACAGAAAATGTTTTCTTCTCTTGAGCTAATTCTTAATGAATTCTCAAAAATATGAAAAAATAATAATTGTAGTAATAATAATTACACTAGTGGTAATGTGCTTTTGCAGACTTGGCTCTTACCACAGCTGGCTGTGCTCTTCCATTCCTCCTGTTCTGTGTCTCGGCTGTCTTCTCTTCACTCAGACCCTTCCCCAGGCACTGTGGGTCACTACACAGCCTGCCACACGTGACGTCCTTGGATCCAAACTCACAGCAGCCCTGGCCCTGTTGCGTACTGAAGTCACCAAGTCTTGCTGGAGCTGCCTGTGCCTGGTATTATCCAGGTAGATGAGCTTCAGTTTGAGCTCCCCTTTGTGTTGGACAGCCCTATGGCATTGATACCCCACCGCCTTTAGCACTGGCCAGCTGAGCACCAGGTCCAAACCAGGCCATCAGGCTTCTCGTCACATTCCTGACCAGGGCACACTTTGCTTGTCTCCCTGTGGGGTGTCATCCCACTGCCCATCTGGATGCTTTTAGGGCTGGGAGCAGTTTGCCACCCCCGTGCAATCTCAGCTTGCCCTGTACATGAGCACCATCAAGGAGCAGAGCTGGACAAAGACGTCAAGAAGCTGTTACAGCTTGTGGGGGGGAGCTTACATAAAAGGATCCATTTTCATTCTGCTGCCTGTCTGCTTCAGTCAAAATACAATGCCGCAGCTAAGGACGTGTTGTGTCACAGCTGACCACAGGGAGCTAATGCATGGCTGCTGCGGTTGGTGCTACATCTCCCTGCACCACAGCTGTCCTGAGCCCCCACCGCAGCGCCCAGGGCTGCCTTCATCCCCGGCCCCTGGGAGCCCGCAGCTCGCCCTGCTGTGAATCATGGCTCCTGCTGAATTGTAGCTCCCAGGAGTGCAAACCACAGTCCTGCTAGGCTCGTCTCCCAGCCCCAGGAACAGCTCTCTGGTGCTCTGCCTGCTCAGCGTGAGCAGGAGCAGCCCCGGGAGCTCGCTGCAGCCCACGGTGGGAGCCCTGGGAGCAGCACTCAGTCGTGTCAGTACTCCCTTTCTGCTCAGTGACATGTGTGTACACGTGGACACACACGTACCAGGGCACCCTCGAGGTGTCTGGCAGCCGGTATCTTCATTATTTAGAGGCTGTGAAGAGCATCTCTTTTGCCTGTCACTATGTGGGCATGTTGCAGGGCCACTGGGGATGATTGGGTGGCTGGGCATGGCCTTAGGGCAGAGGGGACAGTGGATGTTTGTGTGCTCAGACCACCTTAGCCAGGGCAGGGTGACAGCAGTGGAGCTGAACCTGTGCTGTGAGCCCTTAGAGATGTGGTATGGGGAGGTGAGCAGTGTGTAGGGACCTGTGTTTCCTTTCCTGTTTTCCAGCATACCTTCACCCATTTCTTGTCAGGATTTGTCTTACCTGGACCCCATCCTGTTGAGCTGAACCCTCCATCTGGGGGAAACCTGGCTTTTCTCTGCTGCTCTGTTGGGTAGCAGACACTCTCTGCCCATCTGCTTGGACCTGGCAGAGGTTCACAGGTGTTTTGGGCAAGCCTTTGCTATCATATTTCCCCCTTTCTCCCTTAAAAATCTGTTGCATCTCCTCTGGAAATCTCTGCTGAGGCTGTGTGTTTGGGAGGTCTGGAGAGCAGTGGTTGTCTTGACTTAGAGCAGCTTTTCTGGGAGGTGGATGTGTACAGCTCTGCCCTCCAGCAGCACTGCTCCATGATCAGGCACTGTGAGGGATCATCCTCTGGCCAAGGCACCATGTCTTTGTTCTCTGTCTGCAAATTGCTCCTTACTGAGGGCTTGGCTCCATGAGCAGAGCCTAGTACAGGAACAGGCAATATGAATCCCAAAACCTCAATGCACTGAGCAATTTTCATCAGAGGTTTCTCACACCTTGCCTTTCCTCTTTCTCCTATTCCTCTCGTTTCTCCTTGGTTAGAAAGACATGGAAGCAGATCTCCTGAGCTTTGCTGATGAACTTTGCCACCACCTTTTGCCTCTCACTGGTGCGGGCAGAGCAGCTGATGGGGCTGTAGGGGTGCAGTGGCAGTGGAGCTGCAAAACTCTTCCCAGCACTGGCTAGACCAAGGCAGAGGGCACCAGCCATCTCCCACCCCACCCCCCGAAATGTCACTTGCTTTTAAATGCACTGGTAGTTTAAAATAAGAATAACCTGCTCTGGGGCTTCTTAAACCGTGGAATTAAATATGGTTCTGGTCTCTAGGCAGAGTCTGACTCTTCAATTCTAAATCTGCTCAGCCAAGCGAAATATTGCAGGGGGGAAAGAAATCAATATTTCTTAGGCCCAGCACAGAGAGGAAGCTGTCTGTGTGTGGCTGCAGGCATGCAAGTGCACACATGGGCACATGAGGCTGGGGTGGGAGGGTGCAAGAGGAATACCGCTGAGAGACAAGGTGGGGAGGAGGACACAGTGCTTGCGGTGCCAGAGCTGTGTGTGCTGCTTCAGGAGAGGTGTGGGGGTAGGTCCATCCCACTCAGGTGTGTGACACCATGGTTCTCTCCACGGGGCTCCCAGCACAGTCTTTTAGAGAAGGAAACACAGTTTTTTCGGTTTCAAGACATGTAATTTAGTGGTCAGCAAGAGCCTGTGAGCTTGTTGCAGAGCAGGTGCTCTGTGGCTGTCCTGGTTTCTGGTAACCTGGTAGGTGAAGCTGAGCTGTGCAGGAGATGGGAATAATCAGGGATTCTAGCTGAGTGAATGACTTTCCCCATGACCCACAGGCTCCATCATTTGGAGGATGGGAGTGGTTCAGATAATGGATGGTGTGCTTTCTGCTTTCACTGTTCACTCCGAGGACTGATCTGGATGCGCCACATGCAGCACTGTGTGGCCCATGGCAGCATACCTGGGCCTGGCTGTCCTTGTCCACAGTCTTTCTCTTGCCCAGAGGATGCATGGGGAGTGGCCCCTGGTATCTGCTCCAGGAGCATTGCTGAAGGTTCCCATCCTTCCCTGCAGAAGGGATGTGCTATAGCTGGGGGTTGTAGTGCAGGGGCAGGTGAAGCTGCTTTTGCCAGGTCTAAGTCCTCCAGGTGGAAGTTCTGTCCAACCCTTCTCCCCACTGTCACTGCCTTGCAGAGTCAAGATGTTCTCCCTCTTTGCCACTGTGCCTCCTCTGTGGTGTGTGGTGCTGGGAGGAGGGAGCTGTGCCACTGTGTTGGGATCAGGGGCGGAGGAGGATCTCCATCTGCAGCGAGAAGGACAAATGTTACTGACCTACTCTGGCATCTGACCAAACCACAGACACTCACCCCTCCCAAAAACCCTCTCTGATGGCTTAATTTCTTAATTGCTGTCTGTGATCAGGATGTCAGATCTGGCTCTCTTCCAAGACATGTCACTTCCAGCAGGCTTGTGCTCCCTACCACCTTGCTTGGTCACTATTTTCAGCTTACCTGCATAGCTGGCTGAAGAATCTCCCATCTCCATGTAGGCCACCTCTGCTGCCCTGAGGGCATCGGGGCAAGTACTGAGGGAGTTCAAAATATCTAGGAGTGCCCGTTCAGGGCCCTGCCTCCAAGGCTGTCTTGTGTCTTGGCCAGAAAGCGAGGGTTGGAGCTGAACTGTGTGTTCTGAGGTCCCGGGTAGAGTCCAGCACAGCACCTGGAGGAGGTGAAGTCCTCAGGTGCTGCCTGGTGCTGGACTCAGAATGGAGAACTGGAGAGCATGGTGGGATGCCTGGGGGGTGAGGGGACCCCAAGGAGAGCTGCCCTCTGTGGGGTCTGTCACTGGGCTTATGGGAATTCCCAGTGGCTCCAGCTGTGCAGATAAGGCAGTGCTGTGAACACGTGCAGCAGGAGCTTACAGGCTGCAGCACAGGAAGGCTCTATATCTCAATAAGCAGCACTCCAAGGCAGACCTGAAAATAAATATTTGAAGAGGAAATAGTAATCTGTCTTCTATTGGCTCTCTCTCTCTCTGTGTGTCTCTCTCTCTCTCCCTCCCTCTCTCTCCCCCCCCTCCTTTTCCTGTCTTTTACATCTGACTGAACACGAGAGTTCGTTGTTAAAGGGGGTTTGTTTTCATGTGGGTTTTCTTCCTTTGTGTTTTTTTCCCTTTCTCTACTCTCCTAAGGAGGAAACTACACTGTTAACAGCCCCCTACAGCAGCAAGGGCTGTCTTCATGCCAAGCTTGTCCATGCCCAGGATGCTGGGTGCTTGTTTGTCTCTCTCTGTGCTTAGTTTGTTTGCGGTGATAAAACACAAGTAGACGGCTCTTTCTTCTCCGGGGAACACACATGATGGGATCAAGCTGCCTGAAGTCTGTAAATGTGGTTCAACCTGACCCTACAGTAGGTTTCCTCACTCTTTGCAGGTCAGAGGTGCCATGAGGGATATACTGTTTCTGGTCCCTGTTCTTAGTGGGAAAGGTTAAAACTGGGCCAGGAGGAGGCAGCTGGCCTTGTGCCTTCCTGGAAAAGGGAGTAAGGTACTGCCAAGCTGTGAATAGGTGTGAAGGTGGGGGCTTGTGGAACTGCCTGTACTGCATTTCAGACAGAAGGCAGGCTACTGAGGCAGTGGATTTTCACACAGCAGTGGAAAAATCAGCCTGTTGTCTGGCACCGGCTGCTAGCGGGTCACCAAAGAGGGGGTCACCCACACATCCATGGTGTGCCCCCCGTGTGTGGGGGAGCTGTCAGCAAGGCCCTGCATGGACAAGAGGGGGTGAGAGTAGGTGTGTTGCATGCAGAAGTTCGTCGTGGAGAAGCAAATGCAGAGTCAGCCCACGGGCTGTGTGATCTCCCTCTCTGCATCTGGGGATCCGTGGGCTGGGAAAGGAGCATTGGCATCATCTAGAGCCCTCCTCCAAGCGTGAAGGGAAGTGTTAGGAGAAATCAACTGTAAAAGTAGAGGTGAAGAGTGGTAGTGAGAAGGGAATAGGGAAGAGAAAGGCTCCAAAGAGGAAATGGGACTGAAAAACGCAGAGGTAGTTTAAGGATATCTGAGACGTCACAGGCAAGGGAGATGGGGTGGGGAAGATGTAACTTTGGGAGAAGTCTTCTCAGACTGACTGAAAATGTTTGCTAAGCTTCTTGGCTATATTTAGCAGGCTCCGTGCCCTTTGGAGAGTTCTTCAGGCAGATGGCGGAGGAGCGGTTTGCCAAATGGTGGAAACCGTGTCAGAAGGGAGTGCCCAGCACTTGGGGAAAGAAGTTTAATGTCAGCTTCACCCTTTCTGCAGCAAGGCCGAACAGTTTGCTTCGCTGCCCGCTGGACAGGGCTGCCAGGTGGCTAAATATTTGCTTGTAAGTTAGCAATGGGAAACAGGCAGTGTAAAGCCCCAAACCGAAGAAACATGGGGCCAGATTGAACTCTTCCTCGTGTGCAGGATGGTCCCTGCAAAGCAGGGTTGGGTAGGTCTGTTAGATGGGCAGGAAAAGGAAATCTCAAAGCCAGTGAGCCTGGGCACTGCACTGACATCTCTCACTCCCTCACTGGCATGGTCATAGGCCATTACTCAGGTGTGTGCAGCCTCTGGCAGTGTTAGCTTTAAACCAATATGCAGAGAAAAACAGCTTTTCTCTCTCGGAAAAAAAAAAAAAAATGCTGCTTGGTCTGTATCTGTGCAGTATCTCTCTGAATGGGTTATGACTGGAATGAAATTTCCAGGCACTAATGCAATAGAAGTACTCATAATTTGTGTGTGTGCATGTGTGGGGATAGGCAGCGCACCAATCCCATGGCTCCAGGCAGCGTTCCATATGGTCCTGCACTTCTTGAGCATGAGCTCACCTGTGAAATGGCTTTGAGGCTCGTTTTGGGTGTCTCTTCATCACACCTGAGCTGGGACTCCCTGCCAGTGGGGAATTAAAGCCTGAGACATGCCAAAAGAATTTTGTGGAGGCAAGGACAGGGACCACAGGGATGTGCACAGAGACTCTTCCCAGGGTAGCGCTAACCCTGCCTGCATGAGTTCTTCCAAATCATGGAGCTGCCCAACTCCCTGCTCTCTGCACACCTCCACTCCAGAGGCATAAGTTTATTTTAAAAACAAGTAAATATTCAAACACTGTCTTGCTTGCTGCCTGGAGTTGGAGCCTGGTGTTTCCATGTTCTCCAGCGTTCCTGCACAGGCAGGAGTGCTGGGCCTCTCTCCTTTCCCCTCGGTTTCTAATGAAAGCCAAGCTTCCTGTGTCTTAACGTGACTCCAGGGGCTGGGGCTTGGAGAAACTCTACCTCTGTAATGCTGGCAATAAAATCATAAGAGCTGGCTATGCCGCTGTAAAACTTTTATTGCTGTGGGGAGAGGAGCAGTGAATCCTCCCTCTCTCCCTTCTCCCCTGCCCTGCAGCCCCTCAGCTCTCACTCTGCTCCTCCTCCAGGGCTCTGAGACTTTGTGCCAGGCAGCACAGAGCGCATCCCATTTTGCTCTGCTCCTGCTCCCCTTGATCCCATCCCCATCCTGCATCCCTGGAGCTGGTTCGCCACCGCTCTGGCCTCGCTGTGCCCCACTGGCAGCACTGCCCCTGCCTCCATTCTTTTCCTTCGGATGCCGTGTGGGTGCTCAGCTGTGCCTCACTCTGTTTGTGGCGTGATCCAAAGGAGAAGAGCCGTAATAGCTCCCTGTGTGGTTAGGCCATCCGTGCATTTTGCATTTCATGGCGACCGGGAGCATCGTCTGCCTTCCCACACCATCCCTTACGTATTTATAGATCACAGCAGCGTTATCCGTGTGGATGCAGATCGTGCATGACGGTTTTCTATAAATACAAATGCTCTGTAATTATCGTTAGAACTATTTAGCCCAATTCAAAGGTAGATTAGATAATGAATGTGTGTGTGATATGCCTGTCGACATCAACAAATGGAAAGAGACGTCTCTGGATGCGTATCTGGAGGTTTCCCTGGTGAAGGAGGTGGGGGAGGAGAGCAGGGAAGGAGCTGAGCTGTGTTGCTTCAAGTGCCTCTTTCTCAGGGGTTCCGGGCAGTGTGGTGGGGACCGATGGGCACACTCGGCTCCACGGCGGGATTTTGGGATCTGTGAGACACCATGCCAAGGGATGGACAAGGAAGACTGGCACATGCAGAAGACATTGGTATTTTCAGCTACCCATAGCTGTGCGTCTTTTCCCTCCTCTTGCACTGCTCTCAGGAGCAGTGGGAGGTAATCTCCCCCTAGAACGCTGATGGAGAGCCATGGAAGGCATGTGATAAGGCTGCCCAAAGCCTCTGTTTCCCATGGTAATTGATTCCTTCTGAGGCCATGCATGCCCCGGCATGTTTCCCTTCCTGCTGGTCTCACCCTGGCCAGAGCAGAGCCCTCTGGGGACACTGGCTCTCTCTCCTGTTTCGACTGTGCTCCTGTCCCTGCCATCCCTTGGGAAAGGGAAGCGGGAAGCTCTAGAACATGAGGCTGGGAATAGTCCCATGGGCAGTTCTTGCTGAGGATGGATGTGGCTTTATTAGCATCCCAAAGGGTTGCAGCAGGGTGGGACTGACATCCTTGGGAAGAGCAATAGCCTGGGATTTCAGGAAGAGGATGGGTGTATGGGAACCCCTAAACACTGTGTGTGCCTAGGGCAGGGAGTTTGCAAAGCTGATGGGAGGACGAGGTAGAGTCACCACTGCCTTTAATACAGGAACCTGTGTCCCCCTGCCTTTTCCCTCTCCCAGGTGCAGCGAAGCCTCGACTCACAGGTCACAGCCCCATCAGCTCCTGTGTGGCTGTGCTGGATCTCAGCCCTTCCCTGGTTCCCTGTCCCACTCTGGGCTGTTCCCCTACCCTGGGGACAGCAGCATCAGGAGCATCGAGGGAAGCAGGGCTGGGAGAAAGGGCTCCATCACAGTAACTAATAACTGTGTGCTGACAAATTGAATTATACCTTTTCCACTTGCCTGCACTATTGATCAGAGAAAAGGTTTGTATTTTTGTTAGGCTTTTTTTTTTTTTTCCTTTCTTTTTCCTTTTAAGTTACAGTTGCAATGTCCTGGGGGCTTATAATGAAGTAAATAAGGTCAGGTTAGCAGAAGAATCAAATATGCTCTGGCAGCAGAAGCGTGGGCTTTTCCTGGTGACTGAGTGGAGGGGAAAGCAGCAGTAGCTCCTGCTCCTCCATGCCCTAGTGCATGGGAGTGTCCTGCCACAGTCTCCTGCTTCCTGGAGGGCTGCTTGGAAAAGGGGTGATGCAGGTGGGCTGTGCAAGTGTGACTGTGCTTGGCCTGATCCTGAGCAGTGTGGCAGGAGCTGGTGGGGGAAGTGGGACTCACCAGGTTTATCTGTCACTTGCCCCAGCTTGTGCCGAACTGCACTGCCTGGGCAGCTTGACTGGCTCCTGCCCTGCCTGGGAGGCTGCCAAGGCAGGCGGGAGATTCCCAGTGGGGTGCAAGGAGCCAGGACGTGGCCAGGCACAGCACTTGCCTGGTAGCTCTCTGTGGGGTCCCTGCCTGGGGAAACTGATGGTGTTTGGTTCTTTGCTCCCGTGCAGAGATCCTGCTGTGAACTCAATTAAAGCTGTGTTGGGGAAAGAGGGAATAAATTACCCAGATGAAAAGGATGAGTAAAAAAGCCACGTGCAGACAAATGCCGGCCCACCTTTGCAAGGCTTTATTGAACTCAGACACGTGTCATCTTGGCAGCAGAAGCTTCAAGGAAAGGGGAGCATCCCTGGTGTCCCCCTTGATGTCCCCACTCCTGGGCTGGGACTGGAGCAAGACCAGGCTGTTGCAGGAGAAGCAGAGAGTTGAGGTAACCTGTCAGTGACAGGGCAGAGGTGAGGCTGGAAGCTGCGCTCGGGTGAAGATTTGCAGAGGTAGCAGAGTCTGCCTGAGAGGGGAGGGCAGCTGCAGGTCCAGCAAGTGGCTCCAGCAGCTTGTGTGTCCCATTCTCTGTTTAACCTGCTGCTCCCAAAGGGAAATCCGAGGGATGTGTAATACCGTGGCCAGCTCCACAGCCGTGGGACGGTGCTCAGGCTTGGCCTCACGCCACCTCTCAGTGAGCAGCAGAAGCAGGGACATTCACATCTTGTTTTTGTGTAACTCTGTTTACAAAGACCTTGATTGAAATCCTGGCTGCCCTGGGGTGGATCTGGATGCTCTCCAGAGCTGTCTGTGCGCTGGCAGAGCTGCCGCACTCCACAGGGCAGGTTTTCCCACTTTGCACACAAATCCTGTCCCTGGTGACCTGGGAGCCCCAGGCTTTGCAAGTGAAGGCTCTGCCAGGGCCAGTTCCCAGCCTGCCCTGTGTCCCCCTGCTGTACTGGAGCTCTCTTCTCTTTTGGACTTCACCGTACAAAATTTGCTGATGCAGGCAAAGACCAAAAAGCTGTCACTACCTGTCTTAGAGTATTGGGTCTTGGTGGAAAAAGAGATCTGGGACCCATCCTGCTCGGTGTGAGGAGCAGCTGGGGACAGTCTGGGCACAGACCTGATGTCTCTGCTCTTAATTGCAACCTTCCTCCTCCCACACTGCCCTGCTTGAGAGTCCAGCCACATCAGGTACCGGATTAACATTCTTGGCACAGTGTAACTCCATCACCGTTTCTATTAAACTCATTTGCTATCTAAAGGAATTAATTTTCCACTTTGTTTGCCCATGAGGGGAAAAAAAAACCCAACAAAAAAAAGCCCTCTGAGCTGAGGCCCCAGTGGTTGAGGAGGGGGAGTAGAGATGGGTGTCAACATCCCCTCCTTCAGCTAGGAGGAGGGATGTCGTTCCCACCATCCAAGAAGATGCCCCATCCTTATGTTTCCACCATGCTCTTGGAAGGAGGAGCTGCCCACTGCTGGCACCAAGGCTACTGCTTGCTTTCTGAAGCAAATGACACTGTTTCACCCTAGTGTGGGTCTTTGAAAAATCAAATTGTCCCCTTTTCACCAGGGATATCCCTGGACTTCAGGAAGCTTGACCACCTTCCAAAAGTCAGGTTTCATTGGAATCTACAGCAAGTTCAGGGAAGGTAGAGCCAAGCTGGCTTCTCTCTGCCTGTTCCCTCATCTCCTTGTGTGTCATGTGCTTCAGTCAGTCACTCTGGAACAGGCTCAGGAGCTGGATTCCTTCCCCTGCCTAGGGTTTGGGGCCTGTCTGTGTGTTTGGGTGCACCAGGGAGGAGGAAAACAAGGGTACAGGGGTGCCAGAGGGAGAAATGTGTGTGTGTAGCATGCGAGCTACATTACTTACATCTGTGCATCCCCTCCAGGAACTGTGGGGCTCCTGCTGAGAGCCCCCCCATGGATTATCACCTCCCCTATGGGTACCTCCTGCCTGGAAAAAGGAGGGAGATGCTCTGTAGCTCTCTGTGCCACTGTTTTCAAGGTCGGAGGCTGCTGGTAATTGATCTACAGCCTCGCTATAAATCTGATACCGAGGGGAACATTCCCTGCTGCCTCTCAACAGCAGCATCCATCCTGCATGGCTTGGCCAGCCTGGTCATCAGCAAGGGCAGGGAGGCTTTAATCACCCTCTGCCAGGCAGGATTTGGGTCTGCAGCTGGCCTTGCTGGCTCCCAGCTCTGCACACACCCTGTGCTGCTTGTCGAGGTTCCTCCTGGAGTCACTGAACCCCTGCCATGGTCTGCAGTCACAGGACAGGAGACTAGAGGGACTGACATGGTATCTGGGGCCAAGTGGGGGATCCTGGTGGGTTTGGGATATCTAGCATGGCTTTGAGTGCCCCACAAGACCCAGAGTTTATGGTGTTCTTCCAGTAGATGGGAAATCTGGCTCCAAGGTAGGCAGAGGAGTTGGAAAGCAGCTTCCCAGGGAGCCTGTGGAGCCTTGTGTTATGGGAGAAGAAGCAAGGTGGTGGTGGTGACCACCAAATGTGGAGCAATGGGCCATCCTCCTCACCTGGTTGCTACCAGCTGGATGCCAGGCTGGTCCCTGCCTGCTGTCCCTCTGCCTGATGGACTGGCATGGTCAGAGCCATGGAGGCAGCTGCTGTGGGCATTCGAGCTTCTGGATGTCTTTCACAAATTAAATCGGAACCCCTTGAAAATGGCAGCCCTTTGTAACTGCTGAATGTTTCCCTTCATAGTCATCATCATCGTTTGTAGCTGAACTGCAGCTCCCTTAAGGACCATGGCAGCTTTCAGCCCAGAGTAGGGCTGGCATCAAGCCCTCCTCACCCACCCCACGGGTAAAGCTCTGCTGTCCCTGTCTCTTCCCATGGGATCATCCCTGTTCCCAAGGTATATCTTGCTTCATCTGAAGACAAACTAGTTTCCCTCCTACAAATCCTTTCTCAGTGGCTGGTACTAACGGAGAAGAAAAATAATCAAGCCGGTGTAAACCCCCTGCTACCTGTGACTCTCTCTGCAAAGCCCGTTAATGAGCCAGCTCAGGTTGTGCTAATTACTGTAACCCTGGCAGGCCAGGTGAGAGCACCAGGAGTTAACTAACACTCAATTAACCCCTGGTTGCTCACACTGATTTCCGCAGCCATCAGAGAGTCAACATGGAAACAGTGACAGGCAGGAGGCAGATAAGGCTCTGTACAACTGGGGAGGTGACAACTTTCCTGTCTGGCACGGGAGCACATGAGGGACCCCAGCCTACACTGCTGAGCTCTTTAGCTGCTCTTGCCTGATGACTTGGGGCACCTTGGAGCCCCTCTTTAAGGCAGGAGTGTTAGGTCCCAGCTTCCTCTCCATCCCCTGCTGCCCCCATCCCTGGAAGCTGGGTGGAAGATGGATGCAGGGAGCACATCCAGCCCTGTGCAAGAAACCAGAGCAGGTGGGACGGAGAAACCAGGAGGGGTTGTGGTGGTTGGGATGGTCCTTCACCAGGAGCACGGCCTGCACCCCATTGGCCTCGGGGAGCTTTTGACCGTGGTGTATCTCATGCCAGCAAACCTGCTGGCTCCCACGACACCTTGGCTGCAGGACTGGGATGTGTGGGGTTGGGGCCATCCCGGCCCCTTTCATCTCACAGGGTGGGCACCCCACAGGCTGTGCAAGTGGGCTGGGGAGACCCTGACAATGCACTGAGCTGCTGCCCAGAATTTGCCCTGCAGTTGCTATGGTGACACTGCCGTTTCTTACCTCACTGGGGGAAAAAAAGCCTCCAAACATTTAATTCTGCGGCCCACCTGGGAGCCTTTTAAACTCCCCATTCGGTGTTTGACATGTAATAATTTTTCTGCTTGTAAGATTATCCTAAAATGCTCATTCTCTTTCTCGAAATCTCAGCAGTGGAGCCTCAGAAAGAAATCAGCATAAAAAAATACCAATACGAGTTTCAAATGCCAATTTGTCATTGTCACCGGGAACAGGCAGTGACAGGCACCAGGGAAGGAAGCACAGCAGCACGAGTTGGGGCTGACAGCTCCGGCACAGTGCAGCCACTGCCGACCAGCTCCTGTGGGAGATGCCACAGCAGAGAGCTGAGCCCAGGGATGAGAGGGGAGAGGAGGAGGTGATGAGTGGAAGCAAGGAATCCAGGGAGGAGAGCTGGTCCTGGTTGGTAGCGGGGAGGGCTTTGATCTCCTGCCCCACATACACAGTGATGCTGTTGCTCAAGAGACTCATCAGTGCTGTAGTCATCAATGCAAGAAGGAAAATAAGATAAAACCTCCCTCAAGAAAGTGAAGGAAGACTTGGCTCAGTTCCCCCAGTCTGACTCGTGCTCCCCAGGTGACCTGGGAATCCCCCCAGATTTCCCGGATGGTGCGGGGGAGCAGAGCCCAGCCCTGCCAGGCTCCCAACCTTGACATGCAAATAAATAGAGTTAAAACTGTCAGGCGCCAGGTACCATGGTGCCAAGAGGCACCTGGGTACCACCAGGGGGACCCCATCATATGGCTGTTCATGCTTGGGTATCTGCACACCTTCCCAAGCAGATGGTCTGCTCCACAGCACTGGGATCCAGCAAGCCTGTGGAGCAATTTAATCTCCAGAAATAATTTAATATGGCTTCCTCCAGAGTACGCTGTTTTGGGGTTTTTTTCCCCGGCCAGCCATAGAATAATTTAATCCTGCCTTCTGTGTGAAGGTCTATTTTTGAGCTTGCCACCTGCAGAGTGTTTTAATCCCACAACTCACAAAGTAATTCAATCCTCTCCCTTGGTGAGTAATTTAATCCTCTAATTCCAGGGTAATTTAATCCCCTCCCTGGGGAATAATGGAATAATTTGATCCTCCATTTCCAGAGCAATATGATCCTCTACCTGAGAAGCTCAAAACTTTAAACCAGCCACCTGCCTGTCTGCAGGCACTTGCAATCCCTGCAAAATGCTCCCTGCCTGGCAAGGATCTTGATATTCTTCCAGTAAATCCATTCCCACACTAGTTGGGGTAATCCATGCAGGCCCAGAATGGGCAAAACCATTTGGCACTGCCTGACCTTGGCGCATTTGAGCCTGGACGTGTGTGATTGCATCATTTAAATTCCTCCTCAACCGATTAATCCATTTGCTGATGAATCAGTCTGGTCGGTGGCATGGTTGTTGAAGCAGGGCAGCCTTTGCCCCCACTCTGGGGGCTGCTGGTGTGAGGGAGGGCTCTTGTGGGCGTGTTTTGGCCCTAGTACTCAGTTCTACTTATAAATATATATATAAATAGGGAATATCTTCCCATCTACCTGGAAGGGCAGTGCTGTGTCCCCTCACCCAGCAGGTCTGGCTATTGAAATGTGTTAACCCCAGGTGCCATTGGGCCAGGACCCCCTTTCACTGGGGGTCTGCAAGCAAGGTGCCAACATCTGAGTCTTCTGCCAAGGAGCTGGTGCAGAGACTGCCTGCTCTTGGAGCTGAGCACCCCTGCCCTGCCACAGCATCCTGGACACACCCACTGCCTCTGTCCACACTGTCACCTCACATGGGGCCTTTGGGCACGTCACACGCCACCTCCCAGCATGGAATTCCACCTTGAATGCAACAGAGGCTCCCTGGGGGTGGCATGAAAGAGAGATTCACGGCAGGAGTCTGGCTGGTTTACAACTCCTCCCCCTCATTTCTGCTCTAGGAAAGGCTCACGGTTAATAGGAGAAAGAATTTCCTTAGTTGAGATGTTAAAAAGAGAAATACCAATAATGATAGTGTCCATTTCCATGCAGAGAATGATCTGTGGAATATGCAGAATAGAAATATTTCCCTTTCCCTCTAAAGACTGTGACAGTTTGTACTCAGGAGAGGGATTAGCATGCTAAAAAGGAAATAACACCCTTAAAAAAATCCTGTGGAAGGGGAAAGAGAGGATGAGGTGAGGCAGTGGGGCAGGAGGAGAGACCTGGCAAAGAGGGGGAAGCATTGAAGGGCCATACTGGCCCCAGGTTTGGGTTGCCAAGGCATAGATGGGATGATGCCAAAGCATAGATGGGAAGGTGCCAGAGTAGGAGGACAGCGGGGATGGGGTCAGAGCCCACCCACTGCCCAACACTGGGCAGCCCCACCCACACACTGTGTGGCCCTTTGGCACAGGGTGGTCTGTCCTGCATCACCCGTCACATCCCCCAGGGAAAAAGTGATGAGGTTGAGGCTGGGATTATTCTTATTGTTTAATCCCACTGTCAAATTAGTGCTTAAATCTTGGAAGCCGAAAGAGAGGCAAGTGGTTTGGAGGATCGGAGCCAACTTCCATCACTCCTTGATCGTAGCTCCTGTCTGCACTGCGTTGGAATTAACTCCATGTTCCCCCTACCCTGGTGCAACCCCCTGGAAAGACCCCATCACGTGCCACAGCTCTCTGCAACCTCCCTCTGGGGCTGCACTGGGCTCAGAAGTGCCAATGATAATTGTCTTTCCTAGGGACAGAGAACACAAGCAAAAATCCTTGCCTGGGCTAAACAGAAATCATTGCTCGTTCCACCGCATGCTTTATGTGCCCCAGAGCCCCCTGGGACTGCTAAAATTCTGCTTTTAAAACTCTGCTGTATACAAAAGTCTGTCCTGGATATGTCATCTCACATTCTAACGTGATGTATTAGACAAATAATTCTTTATGTGCAAAGCGTTCCTAAGTACCTGCAGGCCAGAGGGAAGAGAGAGAGGGGCCTGAGTATCCTTTAAAATCCCATTCTAAATGTTTCCACTTTGAAGTCTCTTCTGCAGATTCTGTTCCGTGCCACATCTCGTGCCCAAAAGTCAGCTCTGCCGGTGCCTTCTGGGCCGTGGTGATGCCCTGTGGCCGTGCCCTGTGGGGCAGTGGTGGGCTTGTGCTGTCGTGCTGTGTCTCCCAGATGTTGTAGCCTTGTATCAGGGTGGGGGAAAAGAACAGGGGAGAAGTCTCTCCTTTTACTTCTTGAAAAACAAGCCACTCTCTTTAAGCAGTCTTGGTGTTCACTCACCTCTCTTCCCCTCCTAATGAGTTCGTTTTTGTTCTCCTATATCACGTCTGGATGCACATTGCGGGTAATTGATGGACAGGACCAGACCTCTGAAAGCTATCAACGTAGCCACTGTGAAATCACACGTCCAAATATGTTTATCTTCTCAGCTTTTTGGGCCCAAGCTCTCTTGGATAAAGATTTCCGTACTTCAAGGAGGAGAGCAAATTTCCTTCAAAATGTCAGCATAGAAATGAGAGATAAAAGGGAAGACACAGGGGCTGCTTAAACTTTGCATTCATGGCAAAGCAGAGCAGTGTGGCTCAGAGGGAAGGAACTGGAGCTCAGCCATGGACAGGCCTTGTTTTGGGGTGGGGGGAGGTGGTCCCCTGGGGATCTGGGTGCTGCTCTGTGATGAGCAGAATGCTTCCAGCCAGCATTCCACCCACTCTTCTCAGCCTGGTTTCCCCACGAGACATCCCAGCAGTTTGGCATCTGGGTGTCTTCTCCTGCTATGAGCTGAACCCCTGGTTTTTGGCACAGGTGAGTCCCTGGAGTCACACCACCATGTCCACCCCAGCATGGAGGGAGGTCTCCATGCACCTTGTGTTGCTGCAGCATGTGAGGAAGGAGCTGTGGCTGCTGCTGAGCCGCTTTGCTCGGCCAGCACTGGGACAAGGCTGTCCCGTAGCTGCTGCCTGATGGGGCTGAGTGGCAAGACAGTGGCCCCACAGTGAAGGGCTCATGTCCATGCCGGCACACCCTGCCTGCCCTTGGCATGGCTTTTGAGTGCTCTGTGAGTAATTCTGGAGTGCAGAAATCATTCTCCACACAAGCACCTCTCTCTCTTGCTAGGTGTTAGATGTCAGATGTCAGCTGTGGGCACGGGAGGACAGCGGGGGAGCCGCAGCCAGGGAACTGGGAGGATTTCCCCTACCAGCCAGGAGGACGGAGAACATTCCTGCCACCTGGGCACAGCCATCCTCCCCTGACCAGATCGTGGTGGGGCCGCCCACGGCCACCACGGAGACATTTCAGGCAAACCACGAGCCCTTCTCCGTTGCAGACAGAGCAGCCTCAGTGTGCTCCCTGCATGCTGCTGATTGACAGCAAAGACGCACGACCGCACATCTTGTTTTCAGCAACCTGGGTGTTTGTGTTGGCAGAGCCTGGCTCACGCTAACGACAGGAGCTGCCTCTCACTGTCAGCAGTGGCTCTGCCGTCGCTGAGCCTTTGCACACCCACCTCTTCCTCAGAGTTGCCAGCAGTTCTGCCAGCCTCTGCTCCTGGCACCGCTCGCACGGGCCACCCGCGGCCACAGTCCTGGCAGGCACCCACTCTCTGCCCTCTTGCAAGCACAGGGTTTGCCCCTCTTTTGGTATAGCCCTGTTCCTCATTTCCCCCTGCCACCCTCCCTCTCCCACTGTCCCGGGGTGGTGCTCATGCACTGGGATGAAGGCTTAGTCTGCTTCCAACTGCACTCCTGAAGTCGTCTGCTTTAAATACCGACAGCGTGTGAAGCGAGGAACACTTGTGGGTTTGCTGCAGAGCTCCTGGGGGATGATGTGGTTTGTGCTAAGCAAGGGCTGGGAGTATAGGCTGAGAGTGGTCCCTCTGGGCTCTCTCATCACTCTGTCTCCAAACTCCTTTTCTTGAGGAGCTCTGTGGGATGAGCCCTGCTCAGAGCAGCGCTGCCCAGCCCAGCCCAGCCCATCTGCTGCAGCCTTGTCAACCCTGCTCACACTCCCAGAAACTCCTCAGGAGCTCTGAGGCTCCACTGACTGCGGCTGCAAGCCCTGGGATGGGGCTGCCTGCCCAGACCCCTGCTGCATTTCTGTCTGGGCCCCATTTAGCTGTTTTCAGTGAGGAATAGAGGTGCTGGATGTCAGTTGGACCTACTGAGCTGCAGCCACTCTCCCACCCTGTCTGAAGAGTGCAGGTTCCCAGTCCTGTCTTGGCTTCTGGCTATGCAGCCCCATGTCCATCCCTTGCAGTGCCCCGTCCTTCTGTTGCACTGTCACCAGGAGACTCCCACCACGGGGCCAGAGAGCCTGCAGACTGCCACCAGGACTCAGCTTTGCCCACTGCTGCCATGCAGGGACCTGACAGCAGCGCAGTGCGAGAGGCTTGTGCCTCTGCCTTGGGATGACAGATGCTGCCATGCCACGGCGAAGCTTTCAGGCTCTGCCTGAGAGTGGTCAGGAGCGGAAGGAGCTCTTTCTGGTGTTGCCAGAGGAGGGAGGTGAGGAGAAAGAGGAGGGCAGGCTGGAGCACGGGTGCATCTGGGGACACGGGCACATGAGCTGTGGGGAGGGGAGAGCAAGGTCTGCACGCTGCAGTGAGCCCGGGCGGCGTGGGAGAGGAGCCTGGACTGATGTCTGTGTGTGTGCAAAGGTCATATGTTCATTGCATTCGCCTGACAACATGTCCATATCACAAAATCACCTCTGAGGACCTCAAAATCACCCTCCCCGCCCCAGGGACAGCAGATAATAATGAGACATCTGTAGATGCTAAATGACTCAAATGAGAGCTTGGTTGCCAGCCTACTTCTCTCCTTCTTTTCTACAAGCACTAAAAAAATCTGAAGGGAGTTTTGCAGCTCCAAATCCAGCTCCAAGCCCATTCTCAGCCTGCCAGCAGAGTATTAGGTTGGGGCTCTTGGTCTCCAAAGACCAGGGCTGCAGGAGGAAACTTTGAGCCAAGCCTGAGACCTCTCAGTGGCCCCAATGCACCTTTTGGTTCTGTCATCAGAAATGCACCAAAAAATGCTCCTCTTTGATGAAGAAATGTAAACAGAAATAGACTTTTGGAAGTGGTTCTGCAGAAGTGAGGACAAGCCACATTTCATCCCACTCCCACTTCCCTGGAGCCCTGGAAGCCTCTGATGCTGCCAGAGCAGCTTTTGCACATGTAGCCCCTCTCGGGAGGTGTGTACCCACCTCTCTATCAAATGCATTTACCAGTGTGAAGCACAAACGTGTCTTCTCTGTGTGTGACTCCAGGCTGTATCACAGATTAAAAGATTTGTCTTTCTCCTTCATCCAGCAGGTGGGTCTCTGGTGGCTATTTCAGTACCATTCCTCGCATGGGCTCTGGGACATCTGTGCCGAGGTTCTTGGTAAACTCAATTACACCATGGTAATAGCATGCTATTGACTCAGGAGCCTCAGCAGCACAGGACTCTTGACGTTTATTAGTTGTTTAATTATGTGGCACATCAGGCCAAAATAATGTCATTAGCTAATTAGCCCATGTTGGGGGTATTTGTAATTTTTGTTAAATGAATGTTAACATCAGTGAAAGGTGCCAGCTGGTAGCCCAGGAGTCAGGGCTCCTTTAGTGCACAGAGCAGGTCGAGGCTGACCCCAGCCTAGATGCTGCTTCACACTGTCCCTCTGCAGCATCTTCATGGGTTTGGGTGAGCTACAAATAACAGCACCGACTCACAGCACAGCTGGGACCCCCAGCACCCTCCAAAGAGCTTCCTGTGGGCATGGCTGGGCCAGGCCCATGTCCAGGGTTTATTCAATAGCAGCGTTTTCAGGATTTGAGGAGTAGTACTGTGGCATTAGAAAGGACTGTCATGCAGCTCAGCCTGGACAGTGACCACATGCTGCTGGAGCCACCAGAAGTTACCTGCCCCCGTGTCTGACACTGGCGTGATCACGCACCACTGAACACACGGAGGAAGGAAAATAAGTGTTTGAATGCCAATGGCATGTACTGCAGTTGTAACCCACCAGAGGGGGTGACAGCAGCACAGCTGTAGGCTGAACTGTCTAGTTGCACACCCAGCACTGTTCCCTCTGCCTGTTTGGTCCAGGAATTCACGTAGTTGCTCAGTGATGCTTTATCTTCCTCTCTGGGAGGGGCTGGGGAGGCAGAGCCCACATGTCCCACGCAGGAGGCACTGCCAGGGCTGCCTTGACTGCCAGCACACACACCATCCCCGTACCTGTGTGCAGGCAGCGCTTCCTCCCTTCCCAGATTTCAGTATGGATGCTTCTGGACTGGGACTGTGGGCTAGGGACCAGTCTGCAACAGGATACTCTCCTCGTTTCACCCTGGTGATGGTGCACAAAGTAGCAACATCCCAGTGGCTCACCCGGAGATGGATGCAGGCTGCTGGCATGGAGATGGGGTGTGTAAATCCTGTGGGATAAGTCTCATGGGATTAGGAGATCTACAAGGCAGCTCTAGCTGTCTCACTGTGGTTTCAGTGGCTTTTCTCAGGAGGAGGCAGCACTGCCATGTGGGAGCACTCTGGGTAGGATGCTGCAGGATGTCCGTCAGGGATGTTATCATAATTAGCGTGTCTTGGCTGCTCTATCCCACCAGCACCAAAGATTTTCAGCGCAATGGCTCCTGACTTATGTTGGTCCTTCTACTGGCTGCTTTGGGCCTGCAATTCCCAGTGCTGTGTTGGCCCCACAAGCTTCTTACTGTTGTTTAACCCAAGCAGGTCAGCTCTGGGCTTTACAAAATACATTTGATGCTCCTTAAGATTTCTTAAAGTCTTTCAGTCTGGCTGGGACCATTCCAAACTCTGAAAAATTGCAGGCCCCTGCAGATGCTTTCATGTCCTTGAAGACAAGTTCTGCTGACTGGAGAACCTCCCTGGGGAGCCCATGCACTTCTGAGAGGTTCAAGAGTCCATAGCAAATAACTCCAAAATTAACCATGCAGTCCTCCCCCAAGGCCTCAAAGGCACAAGTTCAGATGAATAAAATAAATTTGGAGTTAATAGACCACACTGATTTGAAATACAACATTCCAAAAAGGGGAGGAGAGATAGAAGACTTGTCCAATAGTTAGGAACTTTCCCTTTTTCAAACTTCCTTATCTCCCCAGTGCCTTAGCTGCTTAATTGGAGACTCTCTCAAATAGTTATGTTCCAGAATAAAGAATTATTTGGTGGAAAGATTTTTTTTTTATTATTTTTTATTTTTTTTAAGAAACATTAGGGAGAAACAAAATTAGGCTTGTAAGGAGAATGAGTTACATCCTTCTGCTGGCCATTGCTGGTGTGGTTCCACAGCACTGCTGTGAGATAATCACCCCTTCTCCCATGCTCTGTCGCTCACCTTAATAACTCTCCTAGGATTCGATATAATAGTTTACATAACCTTTCCAAAGCATCCTGAATTCTGATGCATCCAGCACTTAAATGTGACATTGAGTCAACTCTGAAGTACTTTACAGCTGGGTGATGCTGCTGGGGGCTATTTGAGACGATGAATGGAGAAGTTTCACTTACCAAGCTGAAGTGGGCAGAACTTTTTGCCAGCTGAGACATGTAGCTGGAAGAAATCTCAGGGTCTCAAATCCTGAGCTGGGGCCTGGGTTTCTCTCCCTGTGCCGCCTGTGGATGTGTGTAGCACCAGGGTTCATCCAGAGCAGCATCTGTGGACTTGGATTCATGCCACCTGTCTGCATGTGGCCTCTCTATAGGTACCTGCCTTGGAGCCCACTGGCTGGGTGACATTTATAATCAGCGGGGAGAAAAAAAAACACGTCCAGCCAAAATTCATCTGACCTTTCTCAGGCAGCCACCTTACAGTGAGATTAGTCCTACCCCTGAGAGGCCTTTTCTCTCCATTAGTGGTAGAACAGTTCATCCAGCTTGTCCAGGCTGCCTTCGGGCAGGTGGATCCTCCCTGGCTCCCTGCTGAGCTGGAGGGTTTGGGTACCTGCATGCCCTGTGCACGGCCAGGGAGGATGCTTTGCTCCTTCCTTAGCACTGTGCAGAGTGCAAGCGTGGGAGATGGGCAGCCCTGCTTCCCCCCAGCGCCCTCCAGCACCCTTCCCTCACGGGACTGTGGCACGTGGCGTTCACCAGACCAACCAAAGGCTCAGAGGGTCGAGACAAAAATAACCGTTTTCTGGTATCTGGGGGCTGATTCTGCCATCTTAAAATCCTGCAGTAATTGCTGGTGTTGATTATATATGTAAATCTGTGTCTATAATAGTCTCTCTCTTATATATGTCTGTGTATATATATACGCAGGCACACGTAGATGTGTGTGTATCTAACATATGTGCTCTCAGCCCACACAACATATGGGGCTCTGACAGCCTCAGGAGCATGCGCAGCTCCTGCACTTCCACGCAGGGCACCCACGGAGCCGAGCGGGGTGACGTGCCTGCCTGAGCCAGCCTCATCCCAACCTGGCATCGCCCTCCCCGTCCTTCCAGGTGGGATTTTCACCCTGCACAGCATGAACGTAATCTCAGCAGTGACCACTGTGTCCCCCCAGAAGGTGTACGGGGTGGTGGCACCCTCCTGTGCTACCCAAGTTTTTGGGGTTTGGTCTTTGCTGAGGAGGTCAAGGCTTGTGAGGAGCCTTGCACAGCTCGGTTGGCCCAGTGCAGGTGGGTGGGATGGGATGTACCAGACTCCTGGTGCTTTGCTGTGGCTCGTTCTTTAGTTTGTATGTCTTAATAAATCAGGTTGAAGCTCTGCCAGCAGGCATTAAACTCAGGCTGGGTTGCAGGGGAATGGGAAAGAGCCAGTGGAAGCCACACACAGGAGCCCACCCTACACCTCTTGGGGCTTGTGCTACTCCAGATTCTGGGCCAAAGTCACTCAGAGAAGGGGCTTTTGGCTGTCTCTTTGACCCTGGTGTGAGACATGGCTGCAGAGCTTCCCCAGGCCAGCGTCCAGCACCAGCACAAGTGTCCATGACGGTGCTCCAGGTCTGCAGGCAGAGCAGGCTCTCTGGGGTTGCTAGTGGCTGTCCAGTGCTCAAATCCCACAGCAGCTGGAGGTGCTGCTTGACCCTTTTCCCCGTCTCTCTAAAGGTCATCACGTCTCCCAGCTCCTTCTGTTTGCCAGCGTGAGTTCGTAAAAGAGATGCCACTGTGATGTACTTGCATGGCTGGTCACAGTGAAGCAACATGATTCAGCTTTGTGATTTCCAGCCATGGCACATTCAGAATTAGCCCAGAGGAGCAGAGCTGAGGAGGGCACAGGTCTGCAGAAGCACAGGGGTGGGGAGGGAGCATGTGCCCAGCGGAGGGTGGTCTCTGTACTGGCCATGAGCTGAGCACATCCTGCCAAAGCACAAGAAGCAGAGCAGGTAGAGGAGGAGAGGGCAGGTGTAAGGAAATTCAGGTGTGCAGCTGGGAAAGAGCCTTTCCGTAAGAGAGCTGTTGGTGTCAACGACGTTTAGTGGTGTCACTGATGGAGAAATTCAATCACTTCCAATGAGGGAAATATAATTGTCTTTCGAGGTACAGTAGGTTGTTGTCATTTTCCTATGACACACTCCATCAACTTTCAATTTCTAGTACAAAAGCCCTTCGTTCTTGCTCGGGCCTCCCTAATCTGTTGCGGTGAGCACTCATGGCAAATGTGGCATGGGCTGGGGGAGTTGTCTGGGAACCAAAATGCCCAAATTGTACCAACCTGAGAGAAGTACCCAGACTCTGTGGGGTGCAGGGGGTGCCAGAGGGAGAAAACCAACTTGGGTCAGCAGTCAGTAAAATATCTCATCCCCCTCAGTCCCAGATTCTATAAAACAAGAAAAACAAGTATGGTGAGGGGTTTACATAGCGTGGGTGGAGGGGTTTGGGGTGACCCCTGGCACTGGTGTCCCCGGCAGGTTGGGCACAGGAAGGCTCAAACTCTCTGGGGCTGGAGGATGCAGATTCAGTGCCATCACCCACTCTGGTACAGATAGTGGCAGAGAAGAGAGGAAGGGGGAGAGTGTGTGACAGAGACCTGGAGCAGAGGTATGTGTGTGTGGGAGAGCCAGAGCTCAGCACCAAGCACTTCCCTGCCACTAGGTGAAATAAGAGGTGATTAGCAACATATCCTGGCATCCCAGCCATGGAGCCTTCTCCTCAGGCATTGGAAGAGGAAATATGTGTTTAAAACCACTGCTCTAATGGAGAGAGGTAATGATGTGTTTTGAGGCAGAGATGGTATCATTCATAAAGCCCGTGCTGCTTAATTACATCAGTCCCATTTAAGAGAGAAATGATTTCCCAGTGAGTTTCTGGGTTTTTTTTCCCCTCTGTCCCAGTGTACCTCACCATGGCTCCAGCTGTTTGTCAGGTTTTTTGGGATCTCTTCTCCAATCACATCTTGAGGCTGGCTGCCAGCCCCGGGGACTGTAGACTGTCACTGTCGCCAAGTGCCAGCCACCCAGAGAGGCCCCAGAGGCTCGGGGGAGGCAGAACTGAGGTGATACCATCCTACCCTGACCCACGGTGGGGTAGCAGGGGTAGTCCCTTGTTCTTCTGGGGCAATAGTCAAGACCAGTTGACCCTATTTTCTTGCTGTCCTTGGTCACTGCCTCTACATCCAGTATTCCCATGGGCTGGGGAAAACCTGCTCCCACGTGAGATGGAGGATGTCCCTGTTAGGCACACAGCCCTACTGCCCTTCCTGGGGACTCCTTGGAGACCCCAGTATTCTCCTAGCAGGCTCCGGCACGCTGCTGTCTGTTGGTACCTGCGCCTGCCGCCAGTCCTGCTGCCCTCTGGCCCCACAAGCTGGAGCTCTTCCTCCAAGAGAAAAGCTTTTCATGCTGCTTTTAAGCAGCCTTACCCCGTGGTGCTTTCCTTTCACCTGTCAGCTCTAGCCTGACGTTATTTGGGTAGAAGCAGAGGGGTGGGAGTTTAGAGAGGCAAAATTGTGCTTTTTTTTTTTTTTATTCCTTGCATTCATAAGACATTTCAAGTGACACACAGAGACAATAATGTATCACTCAGCCTGAGTACAGCTTCAGTGGTTTAAAAATATGCTCCTGAACTTTCCACCCCTATTCATGCACAGGCACCATCCCTTTGGGGTCTGCACTTTGGCAAGAACAAGCAAGGAGTTAAGCAGCTCGGCAAGACAAGCTATTTATGGATGTTGCAAGCTCCCTGCTCTGCTCCCATACCCCATTCAATCCTCTAATTATCTGCAGTTGTTTCATGCTGTGTCTCACCGCACGTTCTCTGGGGGAAACCACTGGGGCTTTGCCAGTTGATGAGGAGCGGGTGGGAAGAGAGAAGACTCTGCCACACACACTGATGCAGCCTGGGAAAACAAGGGATGCTGTGAGGTTGCTTGTCTGTGGACTGTGGGGAGACCAGGGTGTGGCCACGGGACCTTCTGGACAAGGAAGCAGAGCTTACTAGAGCAACACCCCTGGTGGGAGCTACCTGTGGGTAGGAGGATGTAACAACAGAAGGTGTGCAGAGACTTCCCCCATCACTGGGGTCAGTTCCCTGCATCCCCAAGCCCTCCTTGTGAAATGGAGCCCAGAAGCTGCAAAGCCAACATGTGAGAGGGCAGAAGGCAGGAGGGACCCTGGGGCTTGCCAGCCCTTGACACTGCTGCCCTCCAGACAGCACTGTTTCTCTACAGCACTGCCAGCTTTGGAGAAGAGAGTGGCTGTTGCCAGGATTCTGAGCCTCTTGTTGCTCCCCTGGCAAGCCCAACCAGCTGCAGACTTGCTCCAGGATAACATGAAAGCTGCCCTTCCACCTCTGTAAAACCCTGCGAAGATGCTGTTACAGCATCATAAGAATTTTAGTTAGTCTTTGAGTAAGTCAACCAAACAAGGAAAGAAAAAAGAAATGAGAATAATCTCTGGTACCTGGAACTGTGTAGCTGTTTCATTAAACCAGCTCTGTGAGAGTCCTCAGTGCAGCAGCCACCCCCAGCATTTCACACTCCCAAGACCCACTCTCAGCACCTTTTCTGACCCTTATGAACAGTGACAAAGTGGTCTCTGAAAGGCCAGACAGGACTAGCACCCTGTATCCCCTTCACACTGCAGGATGAATGGGCACTGGGAGGAGTGGAGGGGACAAGAACCCCTCTGCCCGCCCAGAGACCGGACAGCACCAGGGGGAATCTGTACAGATCCTTTTAGGCACCAGGTCAAATACTTCCAAGTTTGGCATCTGCAGTAAGTGCTGTCAGACTGGTAAGAGGTGGGGGCAGTTGATGATTACACTGGTCTCAGATAAGTTGCTCATGGGAACTGAAATGCCCAGATTCAGGTTTTGTATGGGCATACCAGGCATGCAGGGCTGTTACCTCCCCTACTTATATCTACCCCTGTGTCTTCATCTTCCTCCAGTCCTCTGCCTTGCACTTCCCTTCTGGCTTATCCTGGCCAGCACAGGTGATCATGGGTCTCCTGGATCTTTCTTCCCATGCAAACTGTGTGACCAGCTCTGTGCAGGAATGGCAGAGAGAGCAGGAATGTCTCTCCCTGCTTTGCCCTTCTCAGACTGGATCGAGGGGTCACTACGCTCTGGGTAGATGCACATTGCACCCCTGGGAACGGCACTCAGACCCAAGAGCTTTTACAGACACACACACATCCACATGGGTGACCTCTGCCTCTCCTGTCATTTGAGCCCTTGGAGCCACCCACTGTGCTCCCAGCCTGCTCTGTGAGGGAGGCTGTGGCCAAGCCCCTGTGTGGTCCCAGCAGGCAGCACAGGCAGCACACATCCACCTCCATCTGCCTCAGCATCCGTAGGCACGGGCAGCCCCTGCACCACACACCTGGGCTCGGGGAGCCGGTCTGTGCCCTCCATCTGCTCTGCCTGTGGGGAGTGGGGCTGAGGCGCCGGTACCCCTGCAGCAGCTCAGTTCAGCTCTGGGTAAAGGCAGGGCCCTTGCAGCCCCTGCCCATGGAGGTTTAGGTGCTGGAAGGGCCCCTCTGCACAGACCCAGTGCATCAGGATTTTGGGGTTCAGCGCCAAGAGAGCAAGGGGTCCCTTCCCCTGAAAGCTGGTTTGGCAGGTGCTGATGGGGTGCTGGGGAGGGGGGAGTGCTGCTCGGAGCCAGAGGCTCCCCCTCCTTCCCAGCTCCACGCTGCACACATTTGGTGTATTCTTACCTGATTAGTGGATTACAGCCCTGGGCTTTGAGACCCAAAATAGATGTCTGGTTGTCTTTACTCCACCGGAGGCTCCTTAGTACGTAAACCCTCCCCAAAAAGGTGCAGCACCGTGCTTCCAAGGGAATGGCGCCTCTGGGATCCCGGCTCTCCGGGGGATCCCCATCCTGGCTCTGGATCAGCAGTATCCTGCTAAGCAAGGACAACCATGCTCTCCTTCACCGGGCCTCCCCTGCTCGCAGCTGTGGCATAGGGGTGCAGTGGGGGTCCTGGCACAGCCCTCCAGTGACAGGCTTGTGTTAGGGACAGCGGTTTGCTGGGGGCAGCAGCATCCCTCCCCCACTCCCCCCTTCCTTCCCCTGCACTACAGGGAACCCAGCAGGTTTCTAGGGAGGCACTGGGGCCAGCGGGCAATGACATTTGTTTTGGCACTTACGCTGTCATCACCAAAAAAACCCTAAAAAATAGCTGCCTCTAGGGAAGAGCTGGGCCCGGTGACATTCGCTTCATCTTACAGCAGCTAATGCATCCGGCAGCATCCCCAGGAACCGTGTGCTCTGCCAGGATAAACGAGCTCTGTGCTGCCAGCAGAGCTGTGGTGGCAGAGCTGCCTCCCAGGCCATCCTGGTGCTGGTGGGCCAGTGCACCGGGGACCAGCTGGGCTCAGGGCAGGACCTCCCTGCTCTCCGGGGGTCAAGGACACCCCGTGCTGCGGAGAGCAGGGAGTGGATGTTCATTAAGTGACACTAATTGCTTGATACTTTTGCAGTGTTCCCTACCTTGTAAAGATTGAGTCAAATACCAGCGCCCGAGGAACCGCCTCTATTAAACTGATGTTCATTAGAGCTGACTTGGTGCTACCTCATTAAGCTGCAGTAATTGAAGGAGTTAATTGATTATCAATAGTTTGAGTTCCCTCTTCCCGTGCCCGCAAGGCCCTGCTGGGCCTTCTTCAGGGGCCAACATTCATCATGTGGCTCAGACGTGCCTCGCTGCTGGCAGCGGCAGCTTGGGTTGCTCCGTGCACCCCCATCTCTGTGCTGTGCCCGTCGGGATGCTGGCACTGCCGGCAATGTTTTCCACGTGGGTCCTTTGCGCTGCAGATTATTCACCCGGATTTGGCACTAGCTCAAAACTGTTTAAAATACTTCTGATGGCTCCCCTTTTCTGTAGATGTTCTTTAATGCATATGTATTATATTTGGAGGGGTGTGTGTGGGGGGGGGGGGGGGAGTTCAGTGACTCTCTTCTGGGTGTGAAGGCAAAAGCAGAGCCTCCGAACCAGCTGCTCCCCGAGCAGCTCATCCCACAGCGCAGGGGTGTGGGGCACAGCCTGGCAGGGGGACTGGCTGCCCAGCGGAGGCTGTGTGGGTGGCTCGCACTCTGGCTTTCCTGTGCGTGGGTGCTCGGGCTGACTCCCTTGCGTAGGCACGTGCTGCCTGACTCAGTCACATCCCTGCTGTTTTTAGAGGTGGCCTCTAACACCCTGCCTCACTCAGCAAAAAAAAAACTAGGGAGATGCTGTGCTTCCCCCAGCCAGCCTGAAACCACATCCCCTGCACTCAAGAGCAGCCGTTGGGCTGCGCATCCTGGCCCTGTGCTGCTGGAAATGGGACAAACGTGGGTGTTGCAATGAGAGGACCCTCCTGGCAGAGATTGGTCTGTACTTAACCCTCCTGCCATGGAGATCTTTGCCTCCTGCCTGTTCTGCCCTTGGGGTCCACCTTCATGCTTGCCCTCCTGCTGGGAGTAGAGTGCTCAGAGCATCCTCAGGTACCCCCAGGAGCTGATATCCCTTTGCTGCACCCAGAGGACCACAGGTGACATGAAGATGATGATGCTGCAGCAGGCAAGCTGGGGATGAAGCCACAAATCCTCTCCACACCTCCATCCTCACCCCTTCCAAGCCTGTACGGAGGGCACAAGCAGGTCTCAGAAAGCCAGAGGGTAGGGTTGCCACAGGCCACTATCTGCTGCCAGATTGTTTTAGGCAAATGCCATTGGCTTGCCCCAGCTCGGGCGCTGTGCCACATCACAGGTGACAGCAGAGCCTGCGAGAGGGGAGGCAGAGAAGCCAGGAGGAAACTGTTGCTCCCCACCTTCGTTAGTTTTAACTAACGAGCTGTTTATAGGAGTGACATGACACCTGCTTTCCTCTTTATAAATTCAATAATTTATGAAAGGTATTAAAGGCAAAACAGCCTCCTGGATAAAGCCTGTGATGCGTGCACGCTGGGTATTAGCCAGACGGGACAATGAGCTACACTTGAATGACACACGAAGATATTTACCCTCTCCCTCTATAAATTATTAAGGGGTTTTTTTTTGCACGTAATTACATGAGCTTTTATGTTTCTCACTCCCCGCTTTTAATCCTTTTTGGAAAGGCGCCAGTCACTTATAACAGGAGCTGAGCAAACAGCAAATGCTGTGGCTGGGTTTGGGGTCGGATTTGGGGTCGCTGCCGATGACAGAGCTGCAGGAGAGGGCCCAGCTGTGAGCCCATCCCACTTGGCGTGTGCCACTGCCAGGCTCTCCCTGCACACTGCCACAGGGCAGGACTGGGACAGGGGTTGGCCCCAGCATGAGGTGCTTTTCCTCTAGCCTGGGTTTGGGGATGTGGCCGTAGGAAAGAGCAAAGCAGGCTCCAGTGTTTTAAGCACTCTCCAACTGTGCATGTAAATCAATTATATGCAGATGTAATTGGGCGTGCAAATGTCACTAGGAGACTGTTTACATGTGCAGTGTACATTAGGGGAGCACGTATGTGTGCAAAGAAACACTGAGGGTATTAGTAATAATTACACCCTGAGAGTGTCCGGGTGCTTGCTCTGCTGCCCCTGCTTCTCTGGCTCTGGCCTTCAGTGAGCAGAGCTCCCTCCTTTCCCTGCCCCACGCCAGCCTTCCCCTTCCGTGACTGATGTGTTTTCTCCCTGGTCTCTGCCCAGCCTGCAGTGCAGCTTGGCTCCCTCCCCTGCTCTTCTTCATCACCTTTCCCTGTGCTCCTTGCTGGGCTGGCTGCAGCCCCAGCTAAGCCATGCTCATCTTTGCCTGCCGCACTAGGAAGGGGCCAAACTTCTTTTTAACATTAAGGTGAGGAGCCCATTTCATCCTCTCCAGGCACCCTGACCCCTTTCTGTTAGTTGCCAAACCATCTATGAGTCAGCCCCAGCAGGATGGCTCCCACACCACCTCCACATCCTTCATGCCCAACACAGCCTTTGCTTTTTCAGTGCGGGCATTTGACACAACTCTTATGTCCTCCACACTCACAGAGCACACCCAGCCCTCTCTCCTTTGTGCCAAAATCTTTAATCATTACTCTTTGTCCCGTTGTGCAACTCCTATTCTTACACCAAGCTGTTAAAAAGATGTCACTGTCATAACTTCCTTGTCCCAGAAATTATCTTTCATGTCCTGGACGTGGGCTACAATAGACACTGAGGTGCTTGATATTATTAGTACCTTCTGTATATGTGTCAATGAGCTTAAGAACTTAATGGAGCCTTTTCCCTCAGCCCTTCATGCCACATGTTTGGCTGCTTGACAGAGCAGTCGAGCTGTCAGCACTAGAATCAGGCTGACATGGGGACATGTGGCCTCTCTCCATGGCAGAACATTGCGTAGTAAGGCCTAATTTCCACACCCTGAACTCAAATGGGTCACTCAAACAGTGCCCTGGCAGAGACGTGGGTGAGCTGAACTGGGGCAGCCCCTGTGCACCAACAGCTCATCCCAATCTTCAGCCGCACCTGCGTGAGGGGTCCTATGGAAAGGCTTCTTTCTCCGCTTTATGCCTACTCTCCAGAGCATCCTGGAGGTCATGTCATGGTTTGAGATGGGCAAGGCATGAACACGGCATCTCCTACCTCTCATCTCACTTTCAGCTGGACAGAGATGTCTGGAGATGTGCTCAGCTGCACACCTGCAGCCTGCAGCAAGCGAGGCTGTGATGGGAACAGTGGTGGGATCCCCTCTGTGGCCTGCACAGCCCCAGCCCATGTCAAGGGTGACGTTGCGTGGCTCCAGCCACAACTGTCCCAAAGGGACGGCAGGTGATCGAAAAATTTTTGGATCATTCTGCTCCAAATCAATCAGCTGACCAGGGCAGGGAGAAGTACAGTACAGCAGAGAGAGAAACCATTATGATAATACTTGATAATGATCCTCAGTTTCACTGAGGAGCAGCCGTACAATGCAGAATTTGGACTCCCTCCAGCTGATAATGAGAAGCCACTGGACTGACTCAGCCTGCTGTGAGGAGGCATCAGCACACATCCAGATGGCTGTGGGGATGGGGGAGCAAGAATATCCTGCCTTGCCTCTTCGTCCCACTCCCCACACACCCTGAAATGTCACCACCTCCAAGGAGGAACGTGATCTGGGCGCACATTTCTCCCTGACTGCATCTGCAGGGGCCCAGTGGAACAGCCATCCTCAGGAACAGGTTCTGATGGCAGCAGCGCTGAGGAGGGCAGGGGACCTCTGTATGCATGCCTGTCCCAAGCAGCCAGAAGGTTACACTGCCTTCTCCAAGGACTGGTTGGGATCCTACTGGGCAGGATCGAGGAGCTGGTTGCTGGTGGAACGTAGGGAAATGTGAGGTACCCTCCTCTCCAGATGCGCAGGGGGGCAGAGTGGGCACAGACCCACCCCCTGTCCTTGATGGCAAAGGGAGGAGGCTGGAGGGGCAGACAGCCAATCTGGCGTTCCTAGAGCCAGTGCTGGCAGTACTTCAAGGTGTGGTACATCTTATCTCTGCCTGGCATTTGCATGTATTTTCTCAGTTCAGCTTGTTAAGACAAAAGTGTGAAAATCTGAAAGAAAAGGAACGATAATAATAATAATGGGAGTAATTAAAATCCACCTCCCTCCTGCCAGCTCAGCCCTTTCTGGACCTTTTGTGGGATTCCTGGACACGTGCACTGAAACCAAGGGAGACGAGCATGTCCGAGCTCACCCCATTAAGGGACAGGTCCACTCCCTACTGCCCAGGAGGGAAGCTCAGTCCCTCAGGCAGTGTGCAGGTGCCTCCTCTCCAGGAGGGAGCTGAGAGCAGGGATAAACTCCTGCCTCCTGCCAACAGAAGGGAACCATCTGCCACAGCCCGTTTTCATCTGAGGATGGCAGTGGCAAAGAGCTGGAGCATCTGGCTGAGAGACAAGCCCTTGCAGATGGACACCCAAATGTTCTTGCCATTCCCTGCAGGTTTTAAAGAGGAACATGTTCATTGAGGGCTTGTGAGCTGAGCTGCTCTGCAGTGTCCTCTGCATCCTGGGGCTGCACAGAGGTCAGAGAGGGATAGTCACACCTGGAGGGGCCAGGATGTTTTGAGTCACTTCATGCCTCAAAATGGAGGTTGACCCAGCTGAGGGTTTGACCCACAGCAGCTGGAGTTGGTCTCTACAGCATAAGTGAGGCCAGTAAAGGTGATGGGAGGGGGGAAAAAAGGCGTGTCTGCTGCAAAGCTGGCAGCTGCACATAGCTACCGGCTGTCAGTGGGGACAGGGGGGAATGGTGCTCCCAGGGAGGTTTGGTTGTGTGCTTCTGGCTGTCCCCAGTGCTCTGTCACCCGTGCTACAGCACCTCAGGGACCTTAACAGTAAGCTCACTGGTCATAACGGGTCAGTAAATACAGAAACATGGGAACCTTTGGGGCTTCTGAGCAGGGGCCAGTGCAGTTCCTCCTACAGAGATCAACAGGGTTCATTGCTGCCAGGATCTGCCTTTGTCCAAGGTGTCCTTGGGGCTTGCTGGGGTGAGGAAGTGTTGCCCATGAGGTGGAGTGAGAGTCAGAGAGAGAAAAGCCCAAATGGAAGTGCTGCTGCTCAGGGGAGGTTGGTTTTACTGGCTTCTCTTACACTTTGGTACTGTGGGTAAAGGCCTTGGTGCTCCAGCGAGGAGAGTGGCTGTAAAATGATGTTTTCTGCTCACTGCACTCCCCATCCTCCCCATCGCCTCACCGCGCTGCTGGGCAAAATGTACACTGTGGCTGTCAGAGCAAACCAGGGCTGTTCTGTAGCAGAGGTGGGCATGGATGCCATCTTAGCCCAGAAGCTCATCCCTGCTTCTGCAAACCCAGTCCATCCTCTGCCACTCGCCTCGCTCGCAGGGTGGGGTGGCCGGGGTGGCTGTCGGAGCTGAAATGGGAAAGACGGTCTTGGAAGGCCCCCTGCTTCCAGGCAGCGCATAGCATCGCTCTCACATGCCACCAGTGCTGCGTGCGTGGCGTACTTGCCCTGCCGCTGTGGAAGGGCTGAGGTGAAATTTCCCCTCTTTCACACCAGACAATGCCAGGAATTATTCCAGAGTGTTATTATTGAATATGCGGTGCCCTGCGTGGGGCTTTAACGGTGTGGGGGAAGCATTAAAAACGGCTCTTAGCCTGTCTTTTGTCCTCCTCTGTTTGTTTTTTCTGGCTGCCTTCAGATTGCCGGCTTTGTCTGTATGTGTGAAGTGCTATTAACATCGATGGCATCCCTGCCATAGCCATAATAATAAGAGGAATCGATCCGCCCTGTTTAAAGGTCTGAGGACCACTGAGAGGGGCCAGGTTGGGTTTCTTTGATGGCAGGAGTAGAGTGTGTGCACACACACGCATTCTCACCCCACTCTGGTTTTTGCCAAAAGGATCCTGTGCCCAAGCTCATGCAGGGCTACACACCTGATGGGCACCCACTCTCCCAGCCGAGCCAGGGTCTGCGCCTATGGGAGGCTACGAGTGGGCAGGAGCGGGAGCAGAGAGCTGGAGTGATTCAGCCCTCAGCTGGCAAGCACACCCTTTGTTTATTCCTGCTCCACTCAGAAGCTTGCCTGTGCCAAGCAGGAGGATAACAGGGCTCCAGGGAGGCAGCAGCCTCTGCCTGAGTGCCAGGAGCAGCTCGTGCTGCCCAGGGCTTGCTCGTAGCCCACTGCAAGGACCTGAGCTCGGATGGCCACCCCTGTTCTCCTGTTCTCCACAGCGGGCACATGGGGCATTTGACTCAGCTCGGTGTGCTGCTCCCCTCACAGGGGAGGCCATCGCACAGGAGGAGCCTGGGGCAGGCAAACTGCTCTGCTTTCGCAGGAGGGAGGAAGGAAGGGAGGCCTGCCCAGAGGGATGCTCTGCATGGGAATCTCCACCCCTGGGCATGGCTAAATGGTTGGTGGAGGAAGGCCAAGCCATCGTCTTTCTCAAAAGCTCCCGCTGGCTGAAAGAGCTGGCCAAGGGAAGGCACATGGGATGCAGCACATGGGATCCAATGAAGGGACTCCTGGCCCCAGCTCGTGCCAGTGCAGAGGGTCCTGGTGCTCGTGCCTTGGGTCCAGCTTGGCTGGCAGCCAGGGACAGCTGGGTAGAAGCAGGACAGAGCACCCCAGGAGAGCCCTGCCGAGAGGAAGCAGGAGGGGAAAGTGCACAATAGAAGCAAAGTTTGTGTCCATTACTGATAGAGAATCAGACTCAGCTGGAAGAGCCAGTGCTGAGCAAATCTAATGCTGCTCGACAAAGAGTGTCCATTATGGAAGGGGTGAAATGGTGGGCAGCACTTGGGAAGTCGTGTACTTAGTCCTAAATGAGATGCCACCAGATCAGCATCTGCCAAACCTCTGAGGGGGCCTTTGGGGATCACCAGGTCCCAGATCAGTCCTCAAAGGTGTTCCCCCAGCCCGTGTCGCCTCTTCCCTCTCATGTGCCGGGCTTAGGGGACAGTGAAAAAAGAGGAGCAAGACGCTGTGCTGAGGCAGCTGCTGTAGGACAGACGCTCCGGAATCCCCAGGGTAGCCTGGCATCGTCCTTCGGCGGGCAGGGCTGGGCACCGACGCGACGGTGCCGGGCGGTGCTCCGCTGGTCCGTCCTCTGCGGGCAGCGAGGCTGCACCGGCGGCGGCGGCGGCGGCGGCGGGGCGGGGGCTGCGGGGGCCACCATCCACCGAGCGGCTCCGGTTTGCGGGGGAGCCAGCCTCGCTCCCCCCGCCCCGCAGCCCCGGGGACCCGCACCCCCCGCGCGGAGCGGGGGCGGCGGGAGGAGGGACCGGCCGCGGCCGCCGCTGCCGTGCCCGCCGCTCCGCGCACCGCCCCGCGCCCGCCGGCGGCTCCTCCCGGAGGGGAGGCGGGGGCCGGCAGCGCCCAGCGCGGCCCCGCCGCGGCAGACCCGG
>JAYRBT010000018.1:20515896-20534397 GCA_036023395.1 Myiotriccus ornatus | reverse complement strand
TTTCTGACCGAAGGAGATCGCCGGCGAGGTTGAGAGGCGGGGACGGGGGGGGGGGAACCGGAGCGGGGCGCCGGGGCTGGCGGGGCCGGCGGGGCGGGACGCCGGGGGTGCTCCGTGGCCCCGGGACGGCGCTGCCCCGGGGCCGGACCCGCGCCGGTGCGGGGATGCGCGGGGCTGGGAACTTGGTGCGTGCCCCTAGGGGTGTAGAGGGGTCCGGGGGAGGCCGTGTGTCTTGGGCGCTGCCGCCCTCCAGCCCCGCCGATGCGGATCTGCCGCCTGCCCGCCCCGCTCTGCCCGGGCACTTCCTTCTGGCCATCCCTTTCCCGCACCGTTCCCGCAGCCTCGGCGCAGCCCCTGCGGGAGCTCCGAGCCGGGCGGGGCCGGGGTGCGGGGTCGGGATCCCAGCGAAGGGGCTGGGGCTGCATCTTGATGGGGAGCATCTCCCTCCTCTCCCGGTAGTTCCCGGGTGAATTGGCCGGCCTGGAGCAGATGCCATGTTCAGGTAGGGTATCGATAGCCGGGAGAGCGCTGCCTGCCAGGACTGGCTGGGAAGCAGGGATCAGCCTGAAGCTGGCTGTGCCCTGCCAGCAAGGTTTAACTCGAGAGCAGGAATCGTCCTTCTGCCCATCCCGAAGACAGAGGCACTAAGGGTTAAAGACGGGCAGGGAGAGCTCTCCAGCCATGAGCGACCAGGCTGGTGGCAGGAGCCATGGCGCGGTGCGGGGAGGGGGTGTTGGTATTTTTCAGGGCAGGGGCTCACCTCGCCATCACCAGCACCCCAGTCCTGGAATTAAGTGAGTCGGGGCCGTGGGGAGTTACTGCCGGATAGCTCAGGCTCTGAGAGGGCTCTGGGGGCACTGAAGGGTCCCCCTGCCTGGGCTCAGCCCCACAACCCGGAGCCAGGAGCCAACCCAGAGAATTGGAGATGCCGGACAGGGTTAGGCTGCCGGCGTGGGCTCAGCTCTCAGTTTGTGTCTGGCAGAAAAAAGAAGGGGTTAATGTTAAAGGCGCTTCGCAGGGCAAGTGGGGATTTCGAGGATGACCAGGAACCTGCTGGCAGAAGGGCTCTGGGAGCCCTCCCGGGCAGTGCCAGAGCTTGTTGCTCTCCAATACCGTGCGTAGGTTATTGGATTTTTCACCTTGCGCCTTGGATGTATAAATAGCCCAAGCGAAGGGAAGAGGCACGCCTCGCTCCAGGTGCTGGATGTGCCATCTCTGAGAAAGAATTGGAGTGTTGGTGCCGTGAAAGTGATTTGCATGGGGCGGGAGGGACAGTGGGCGAGCGTGGGCACTGGTCGGATCGGGTCTGCTTGGGCTGGTTGGCGTCGCTGAGGCTCTGCTGCCTCTCTCCACCTGTCCCTACCCCAGCTGCCAGAACAGCAGCCGGCGTCCACGGTCCTTCCCAGCAAAACGCCCTTTCCACCAAGCGACTCTTCCCGCAGCAGGGGATCGGTGTGAAAGCCCCGCTGCTCTCCGGGGTCTCGGATCGAGGGGGGAGCATGGGGAAGAGCAGTTCAGGCATTCCCAGGAGCAGCCCCACTCCATGGATGTCCTTCTCCCTCCATCTCTCCTTCCTCTGAACTGCCTTCCAGCGCCCAGCTCTGGCTCTGCAATGATATCCCTTTCACAGCCCCATCCCAGCCCTCCTGCCAGTCTTAACCCTCTCCTGGCTGCTCTGCCACTTGCAGCAGCCCTGACCTGACCTTCATGCCTGCCGGAGGTGGCTGTGAAGCAGTGGTGTGGCCGTGCCTCCCGCCATCTCCCCTGGCATGGGAGCTACATGGACTGTAGTGGGGTTGCCCAGCCCATCCCCACCCCACAGCAGCTATCCCAGCCCATCCCTAGCTCACCACAGCTATCCCAGCCCATCCCCACCCCAAAGGCAGCTCCCCGAGCCCAACCCCACCCCAAAGGCAGCTATTCCCAGCCCATCGCCAGATATCCCAGCCCATGCTCATCCCAACAGCATCTGTCCCAGCCCCACGCCAGCATCACTAAACCTTTTTTCCCCCACCTTCCTCCCTGTCCGTTCTCCTCGGCCCTGGTTCCTGCTGCAGCCCCACTCAGCTCTCTGACCATCCCAGCAGAGTGGGCTGGGACTCAGGGAGTTGAGATGTCTGGGCTGACTGTGCCTTCTCACCTGCTGCTCCTGGCTCCTTCCTGGAACCCGTGTGCTGAAACGCTGGATCACCGAGTGCCGTGAAGGAGAGGGGGTCTCTACAGCTCTCAGCTGATGAGCAAGGCTGAGAGAGAAATGTGCCCCTGGGCTAAAGCCTCCACATCTTCCTGCGGATAGTTTTCGGAATAGCACCTACCCACGCCACCAGTGCTCAGGCAGCCCCAGCTCTCACTGGGTCTCACAGGATGGGCAGGAAGTGACTGGGGGAGCTGAGTGTACAGCTCCTGGGGAAGAGTCAGGTTTTCTGGGCCTTTTTGTGGAGGGATTAATTACTAAACAAATGGCTATACTGCTGCAACACTGTAATGTACTGCATTACTCTACACCTGTAACGTAATTACTCTCTGATACCTCTAATTACCACTGTTTCCTATCACTGGAAGGTTAACAGCATCACTGAAGGACTTCTGGTTCCTTTAGTGTCCTGCTTAACACAGCCACTGTAGTGCTGCTGAAGTTTGTGCCGCTCCATGTATGTAACAAGTATAAAATCCTCCAACCTGAGGTTTTATTTCAGGGATTGATAAATCTCTTTATGATAACATCACGATTATAGCGTAGTTACAGTTGTTGAGTTATAAAACGCAAGAGAACCTGCTAGGGTTTGATTGAGGTGTGTTGGACGACGCTGGCTCCGTCAGGGCTGGAGGTGGGACCCCACCCCCTCGAGGCAGGGTTGGAAATGGGCACATCTCTGTGAATGTCCGTGTGGAAAACACAACTCCACCGACTCTGTTGTCAAGCTTCGGGTGTGAAAACTGCTGGAAAGACACTTTTCCGCATCACCTGAGCTGAGTCCTGCCAGCCTTTGGGCTTGTGGCCCCTTGAGCTGCGTGCTGGAGCGGTGCTGGCCCTGATATGGATGTCAGTGGTGCCACTGGCTCATATGGACTCTCCTGCCCTGGTACAGGCTAATGTGAGCTCAGTGTCCCCACATTCACCACTGGCCACCCTGCTGGTGGTTCAGAGGGCACAGCCAGAGGTGCAGGTTGAGGCACTGCTTGGTGAGGGCGAGTGTAAGCCCATCCTTCCAGCACACCCCATGCACTGAGTCAACAAGGAATGGCTTTTGGTGGGAAAAGTGCCAGAAGAGCCTGTCAGATAGCAGGGAGGGCTGGAATGAGAGAGAAAAGGGCTACAAATGCTTAACTCAAATCAAACAACCCAACAAAAGTGAAGGGAGAAAGCAACAGAAGGCTGTGGCCTCAATTTCCTTCTGAGTGAGTTTTTTCCCCTTTCTCTCTCTCCATCCGGGGGAGTGAAACTTGGAGCTTATGGCAGGGCATGGCTGCAGGGAGGGAGGTCCCTGTGCCTCTGCCATGTGTCCCAGCTGCCTGGGGACATGCCTTACTCACAGCCACTGTTGGTGGCTGTTTGAACCTGCAGCCTGTTGGACAATGTCAGGGCATGTGTGATACAGAAAGAGCAAGGGGTATCTGGGGATGGGGCTGGCTACCCCACTGGGTAGGGGACAAACACCCTTCCCAGTGCTTTTCCTGTCAGCAGCACGGTGTGGCCTCTGCCCTCTTGTCACTGGGAGCCAGGAGAAAGCCGGGTCACAGAGGTGGCCGTGTCTGAGCAGTGTTAATTGTCAGCCTGACCCAGACAGTTGAGTAAATGATGATAAATGCCTACAAGAGCCTCATCTCCGCTTTAGCCCAGGCAGCTCCCTCCATCCCTGAGGGCAGCAGGTTACTCTGTCTGGCTCAGGAAGGGGGGACAGTGGGGGAAGTGCCCACAGCATGAGCCCAGCAACCATGTGCTGAGGCGAGACCTGAGTGATTCCCACCTTTCAGACCCAAATGATTCCCACCTTTCAGCAGCAGCAGCAATCAGTAGTGACTAATGGGACCCGTGTGGGCCCTGCTGTTCCCTGGGATGCATGGAGTGTATTGGTGCACTGACAGCAGTGTGGCCATGTTGGGGGGAGCCCTGCCGTGAGCCCCACCAGCGTCTCAGTCCTCCCTCTGGCCTTGCAAACATCTTGGCCACCATCTCTTGCCCTCCATGTCCTGTACCCCACTCAAACAGCAGCTCCTATCTGAGCACAGGTCAGCTGGGGCAGCAGGTCAGCATCCCTGTTGGAGGGGCTGGGGACCTTGGCTTGGTTTTGATCATTCTCATGGTTAAGCACAGCAACAATTCTGTTTAACCATCCTGCATGGTTTTTTCCATCATTTTATTCATGTTCCTCTGTAAGCCAGTCAGACAGTCGCTGCCTCAGCATCCTGCAATGGACACGTGTCCACACATGGACATGCCTCTGCTCTGGAGCCCAGCAGGCTGGGCTGACCCCTGTTCAGGGGGGTAGGCTGGCCATGGTTCCCTGAGGGATGTGCCCATGAGCACCCAGCCCAGCCCTTGAAGCTGTGGGGTCCCTGGGATGAGTGTCCATGACAAAGCCCTTGCTCCCCTGACAGCCTCTTCCCTCCCCAGCCTAAATTGCTCTTAGTTATCTCAGTAGGACCCACAATTATTATTTTTTTTTGTCATTTCCATTCTGTTTCTTCATCAGAATGCAAAACATTAAATATCACTCTAGTAATTATGGTTAATTTCATAACCAGCACCTTAATTGGATTGGTCTCTGATGGGGAATTCTCGTAGGAGGGAGAAGCAGAAATATTTTGACGTGATCTATTCTTTCAGCTCTTTGTTTGGATTTGAGATGTCAAGTGTGAAATGGGAAACAACTGATTTAGACCTCAGAGGCAACCTGGGGGTGGCGAGCGAAGCTTGAGAACTCTGGAGGCGCTCCTTACCTTCCAGCAGCCAAACCTCTCCCTCCCACTCCTGAACCCAGCCTTTCCCCGCCGAGGCCCTTACGGGGAGCGCTGTCCTGTGGCTTGTACCTGCCCGGCTCCCCTGGCCAGGGGGGTGTGTGCTGTACCACAGAGCAAGGCACAGCACTCCGCAGGCTCCCCGTGGGTCCGAGGACCTCAGGGATGTGAGGGACACCCACAGGGACACCTCTTTTCTCCTGGGAGTCGGGCATGCAGCAGCCCTCGAGCATCCCCGAGGCCGGAGAGGGACACCAGCCCCTCTTGCGCCCTGGTGAACCAGCTATTTCAGTGCTGCTGCTGAGGGCAGCCAGTCTGGGGGGGCCCTTGGGGACCCCCAGCACTTGTCTGGGGCTGTGCTATGTGGTGGCCACCCCACAGAGCCAGCCTGCTGCTTAGGCCTGAGGTGCAGCTCGCTCTGGGAAACATGGAATTGCGCTGCCATTAGGTGCTGCCATTAAACCGATTTGTGCTCAGTCTGTGTATCCTTTTCAATGGGAAGCAGTACAGAAGGTAGAGGGAAATGGAAGCCCTGGCCTTGCATCTCCGATTGCATTCCGATGCACTGTATTTCCCTGGGATTACTTTTGTTCTCAGAGTGCAGGCTCCATGTTATTATTCACAGCACTGGGAGAGGAGGAAGGGGCAGAAAGAATCGGTTTCAGCTCAAGCAAAACACAGCAAATCCACCCCAAAGCTGCCCTCTGTTGAGGGCAGCGGGGAGCCACTCCATCCCCACGGCATCCCTCTTTTTTTCCATGCCCACAGGCTCAGCGGGTGCTGGAAGGCAGAGGAGGCTGAGGCATGGATGAGTCTGCCAGTGTGCCGACACCCCTTCTCGAGGGGATTAAACTGACTGTGCTTTGCACAGCCCTATACCTGCCAGGGATTTGTATCAGCAGGGCTGGGAGCACCTGGAGCCCAAATCCTGCTCAGGCCATGTCCCTCAGCACCTTGATTCCTGCAGGGGTTTGGGCTGGGAAGGGCTGGCAGCCCCTCGCCCGCTCTGCCCGTTTATGTGGGTTCATCTGGCTGCAGGACTGGAGGGTTCAGCTGCACCTCAGCACAGTTTGTTGTTTTTATCTAATCCATTTTATTGTTGAATGAAACAATAACAGCAAATAGAGGCCCTGAAGACAAGCCATAAATAATGCAAAAATCAAACAAGTGAGAAAAGGTGGAAAGGAAAAAAGGAATTATACATGTAAAACCAGCCCAGAGAAAGCCAGGCTGGTAAGAGGAATCTTCTCTCCGTGTTTGCCATCGCTCATGCTTTCTTTGCCTCCCTTTCTTCTGCACTCTCTCTCTCTGGAAATTCCTGCGGCACTGAATTTGTGATTATGTGAACAAAATAATAACTGGGAGAGGGGAAGAGAGAGAGACCCGGCTTGTGGGAAGGAGTGGATGGAGAGAACTGGGGCTTCCATCTCTTGCAGTGCCTCGAAACACAGCCACGCTCCCGTCTGAGCCCGGCACCCCCCTCTGCCCTGTGTCCCCACAGGATATGGAGCGAGGACAGCTCCACCGATGCCACGGTGCTCGCAGGGCCGGGTGCCCTGGCAGCATGGCACACACATTGCCTTATTGCCCACCGGTGGGTGATCCCAGAGCCGTCTCTGCTGGTCTGGGCTGTACTCAGCCCCTCTCAGAGCCTTCCAAGGCCGCTTATTTTAGGCAGCAGTATGAAAATATCAGGGCCGGTCCTAAAGGGAGGTAAATCAACAGGTTTCCCTGAGGTCAGCGAAGCTGACGCTGTATGTCCTTGGAAGTTGTCTTGCCACTATCCCAAAAGTTTCCAGGGGAAGATGCAGTGCTCTGGAGCAGCCCTTATACTTGGTATCCTGCGCTGGTTGTAGGGGCATTCAGGGGATGTCACCTGGAAACCTAAGTTGTGCTGTAAGTACAGTCTGAGCTTAAGTTAAACGTAAGGAATGTGTCCGGCCCCTGGGCTTGCTGTTCCCTTGCCTCTGGGACTTTGATCTGGGGTTTCCACCTTTGAGCAGTGGCAGGGGTAGAGCAGGGACACAGGGGCTTGAACTGGTGGCAGTTAGAGGGGGTTACATCCCAAAGTCTCAGCACTGTCCCCTGATGGCTCCTGGGACCAAGGTGTTGGGCTGGTTTAGCATTTGCTGTCCTGCTTAGGCAGCCCTGGATAAAGGAGGGCAGGAGGCACTGGGGGGTTCCCACATCTCTGGTTCTGGTCCTGGTTTTCTGCTGCTGGAGTTGATGGTGCCCCAGCCCTGCTCTGGGCACTGAGCAGAGCTCTGGGGAGCTGCAGAGCCATGGGACACCTTTGGGCAGAGGCTTGTGGCTGGAAGGGAAGGGCTGGAAGCAGCGGGAGGGTGCAGTTTGCCCTTTCTGGTGCCCCCAGTCGTGGTTTGTGGGTGGGCAGGAGCAGCATCTCAGCCTGGCAGAGCTGGGACACTGGCACTGGCCGCAGCCTGGGGACCATCCGCGGGGGCTGGAGCCCGGGTTGGAGGAGCGGGAAGCCCCTGCCGCCAGACCAGCCACCAAGGCAAGCCCATACAGCGATGCCATCTGCTCCTGACCTGGACAAGCGGCACTCTGGCAGTGCAGTGACTTTGTAGCAGCCGCTTTTATGCCGTGTCAGGTGGTGTCCTGCCCTGACACTGGCGCGGGGTCCAGCAGAGGCTCCGTGCAGCTGGGCTCGGGCTGATTCAGCAGCACCGCGGCAGCACGGGGGGCACGCGGAGCTGCTGGGTAGGGCGGCCGCCTGCCTGGGCTGTGCCAGCCCCAAACCCACCGCTGCTGCCCGGGCAGGGCCCTCTGCAGGGGGTGCTGGGACTGCTTGGGGTGCTTCAAGGCAGCTCAGGGAAGCACAGGAGGCATTTGGGTCACGGGGCACATCAAGGCAGAGCACGGGAGATGCCTTTGCAATGTCACTGTGACCCTGGCGGCTCTCCCAGCAGACACTCATTGGGCTTTCTTTCACCTCTTCGATGCAAGTGTTTCCATAGCCCTAAGAGGAAGAGCCTGGGGTTTTTCCACCCCGTTTTCTCACCTACAGGCAGAGAAGAAGAACCATTTACAGAGACCCTCATGCTATGCTGGAGCCTCCTTTGCCCAGCGCTCACTGATCAGAGTGCCTGCTGAGCTGGGTACCTTCGGTGAGCACCGAAAGCATCCTGGGGACCCAGCCCACACCCACAGAGATGGGAATCCCAAGGAAATTTGCTGAAATAAAGAAAGAAAAAGGAGAAGCCCCATTCGACTAGCTGGTGTATGTCTTCCCCGGCACCCACCGGTCTCCAGCTCTCTTCTGGGGATCCAGCCCTAAAAGTCTCTGGTATTGGAGTCCCAAGGCTAATCCATGGGAGGTAATCCCCTGGCAAACACAACTCTCCTGCTCTCTGGCTCACAGGCAGAAAAAAAAGAGCATCCTCCAGGCTCACCTCACCTGGGAAGTGCTGGATCACCCCCTGGCAGTGGCTGTGGCAGCAATGGCCAGTCCATGTCCCAGCCACCTCTGCCCTTGAGTAGGGGAGCATGGCTGGCCATGAGCCCCACCTCCACCCTGTGCTGCACCCTCATCCTCCTCGTTTATCTCTTGCTGGCTCAGGGCTTTACACCCCCAGCATCCACAACTGCCTTCACAATTACTTATTGATCCCTTGTCAGGATGATTTCTTTGCTGATGGGGCACTGAAGCATGTGGAGCAAGAGAGAAAAGATGTTCAAAATGAAGGAGTAAAGGTGTGAGGAGGGTGAGCAGCTCTTGCACAGATGTGATCACAGCAAGAAACAGCAGAATCTGTCCTGAGCTTCAGCGTCCTGCAGAGACGACTGGGATCTCCTTTCTATTGCTTCAATAACTCGCTTGCTGAGCCTGAAAACCACTCTCCAGGTTGCCTCTGGGCCACTGCGAGTTGCCCTCCTGCTGTACATAGCAGTCCCTGCGTGGGATCAGGCAAATCCACAGCCCAGAGCTAAACCAGTGTACAGCTGGGCCAAAGATTCCCTTCTACAGCATCCCAGCCCCTCAGCCCATGTTAGAGCTCTTCTCCTTCCCTGGGCATCCCCCTCCTCTTTTTTCTGCTCTTCTTGCCCTTTGGCTTGGTGCCTCCCTGACTGACTGTGGTGCTGGGGACAACACGTTTTGGACGGCAGACCCTGTTTCCATGAGGAAATGCCTTTGCAGGGCATTCCCATGGGCCAGCCACGTCTGGGATGTGGTGCCAGCCGGGCAGTGTCAGTGCCGGAAGGGGATTTGCATCTTCAGTATTTCTTCATGCTCTTCTCCAGTCTCAAAGCAACTGCCAGAACAGATCAGGTTGCACCACACCTATTCCAGGCTCCCGCCTCGGAGCAGCTGAAAGCAGATACTTCAAGAGGCGGAGCAAGAGCTCCCAGCTAGAGAGCGATGTCTTCCTGTGGGCGAGGGGAGCAGTGACTCTGGCTGGGGCAGGGGGTTGGTCTCCTCTCTGGCTTACCTGCCATGGTTCTCTGCCTTGCACGACTTGCTCGTGTGTCCCCACCACCCTGAGAGGTCCTTCTCATCTTCTGCCTGTTTCTCCCCCATTCTTTCATCCTCCTGTGCTGCTTCTGGAGGATTTGGGGCCAGGCCAGGACACAAGACAGCCCTCTGCACTGTGGCAGTGTTTTCATGCCCCCACCAGCCATCCCTGTGCCCACCAGCCAGCCCTGGCAGCGTTCAGGGCTCACTTTATGCTCTCCCTCTTTGGCTTCTTCTTACCCACATGGAGCAGAGTAATCCCAGGAGGAAAACCACCTCCTCTGCCGGATGCTCCCACCCATTGCTGCCCATCCCTGGGCAGCAGGGAGAAGGGCAGCTACTGCTGATGCCTGCACTCTGGGGACTGGGTGGGAAGAGAGGAGGAGGTGGAGCAGATGGGATGAGGAGAAGGGAGAGACAAATAAAAAGGGCCCACAAATGCATGCTGGACACAGGGGAATGATGGAGAGAGGAGGAAATGGGCACGAACGTGTTTGGCAAATTAAAGCTGTTCCCTTTGTTTTGCCGCTTTGCAGATAGCTACAGGAACACTTAGTGCAGAGCCCGGGGTCTGGATAAGAAACTCTTTTAGCAGCAGGAAAGGTTGTTAAATATTTATTTGTAAACCTGGAGTCTTTATCTCTAAAATGTAGTCAAGTTCAATAAAATTTGATTTAGCTGGAGCAGCTTAGAGGAGATGAGAGCATGGACACTGAGGGTTGTGTCTCATTGGCTTTGTATGAAGCCGTCAGGGCAGAGATGGGGGTGAGCCCATGGTTGGACCCGCACCTACACCGTAGCCCAGTGAGGATGCCCAGCACTGCTGGGGTCTGGCTCACTCCTGTGCGGAGCTGGGAGCATCAGGTCAGCTCCTGCAGGGATGGACAGGGTGGGGACACTGATCCCCCAGAACACTGCAGGCCTCTGCCCCCCCGCACTGGGATATGGCTCTCGCTTTGTCCTAAATTGCCTGTTGTCGCTCGATGCTCTCAAAAGCATCTGGTTCAAGGGTGAATGTCTCCTGCACGGTAATTTATGGCTGCCAGGTGGGCTTAGAGCTGACTCAGGCATTTTTGCCGCTCACTTGCTGTCAGTGCAGCAGATCGCTCAGTGCCGAGGAGCACCGACCCTGCTCTGAGGGCGGTGAGCAGGGGACAGCCCAGGGACAGCCGTGACAGGGGTGGGCATGGCCAGGCAGCTGCCCAGCCCTTGGGGCATCCTCAGGAGCACACCCAGGGCAAAGCCTGGGCTCCCTTTTGGTCATCACCCAGTTTTGGTTTTCCCAGGGCTGTTCCTCCCACCAGGGCAGCCTGTGCTTCTCACGAGGGAGCGAACCCCACCCATGTCAGCGTTCCAGCCCAGCCCCAGGCTGCATTTCCAGGCACCAGCCCAGAATAGTATCTTTCCTTCCAGTGCTGAGCCCAGCCAGAGACACTCAGCAGGTCCTGCTGTATTTAGCACCGAGGCAGTGCACTCCAGTGCATCCATCTGCCCCTCTTGGCTGAGTCCAACACCTTCCTGGGGGAAGGGACTGTACTTTGGAGCCCTCAGCCCTGGGCAGCAGGTGGTGAAGACAGGGGTCAGTGGCTGCCATGGCTCTGAGCATGAGTTGTGCTGGGTTTGCTCATTGCCTGAAGGCAGCGAGTCTGGCAGCTGCTGCTTTTTTTATCGATTCTTTTTTTGTGCGTGAGGAGGGAGAGCCGTGCTCGTGCCAGAGGGCTGCAGCTCTCCCGGGCTGGGCTCTGCATCACGGTCATGGCCTGCTCCTGCCGTGAGGGGTGCTTGGACATGTTTCAGGGTCTTCCTCAGAGTAAATCTGGGAGGGGTTTGTGGAAAGCCCTTCTTGCAGGTGGCAATTGGGAGGGGCCACTACTGTCTCTCCCCCAGTGACACCAAGCCCTGTCCCCACAGTCACCCAAGCCCTTCAAGGCAGCTGCAGCCCCTACCCACAGCCCCAGTGCAGGGGGCTGTAAAGGCACACATGGGCTGTTGACCCGCAGCTCACACAAAAATCACTGTTTGAGTCATTTTTAGAAGGGCATCTCAATATCCACCTCACCTTGAGGCACAACTATTCCTCTCCAAATCAGGCAGAGGTAAATGGGAACCAGAAGTGATTTAAAGCTCATCTTAGCTCAGAATTTTCCAGCTTATTTATTGTCTTTCTCCCAAAGCTCTTCTGTGACTCTGGCTATTAAGATTACGGATGTTTTTGTCGGGGATTGTATTTATCACGGATTTAAATTTAGCTGAGAACTAATAACATGTGAGGTGTGTCTAGACTTTAATTCTGCACAAGCGGGCTGTGCTCGTCGGTAACACCTCACAGATCCTGCTCCGTTCATCCATCGCCTCTTTGCTTAAATACTTTACTCATCGACACCTCAGAGCTTTGGCTGTGCCCAGCAGGGACGACAGCAACGAACCAAAGGTGCTGAGGGTGCAATCCCCTTCCTGCTGCTGGAGAGACGGGATTGGGCCCAGAGAAGCTTGGCATGCAGGATCTGTGCGTGGGGCCCTGTGTCAGAATTCGGCTCTCCGCCCTCCCCGTGCCCAGCGGGGTCCAGCACACGGCGGCACGCGCAGGCAGAGCAGAGGTTTTGGCCCAGCACACAGCCAAATAAGGCCAGTGCCTGGCACACTAATGAGCTGAGTGGTTTCAGCCCTGCTATAATTAAGCCCCTCAGACTGTATTTTGTTTTGCACGCCGTGTTTTGCTGTCTTTGATGGCTCTCTCACCACGGCTGTGAGGAACAGGAATTGGTTTCTGAGGAGCACAGGCTGACGGAGGCTGCGGGAGCCAGTGCACGTTTGCAAGCGCGTGGAACAGCAGTGCCCCGAGAAGCTCCCGGCCACAGGGACAGGTGGCACAGGGACCCCCTGGCAGCTCAGCCCCAGCTGGGGCTGTAGCACCAGCCGAGGGAGCAAATCCATGTGCCAACCAGGGTTCCATCCTGGCTCCGTGGCACCTGCACATCCCTGCAGCGTGCCCTGGCCCCAACCCCACCCCAGTGGCATTGCAACAGTAGCAGCAGCCCCACTTGTCTCTGTACAGCTGCCCAACACCAGGGAGGTGATGACATGGGAGATAATGGATTGTAAATACACGGCAAATGGCTCTTTGGAGCCTGGCCCAGGCCCAAGCAATCCCACTGAAAATGTTTCCACCGGACTGGGACGTGCTGGCCTGGGGCTCAGCAGCACTGCAGTGGGATCAGCTCCCACCCCTGCACCTCTTCACTTTGGGGGTGATGTGCTCAGTGTGGTCCCCAGCGAGCAGCCCCACTGCCGAGGGAGTGGGGAAAAGGGATGGAGTAGGACGGTGCACTGGGAGGCAACCACAAAGGGTTTCTGTGGGGACTCCAGGCCCTCACAACCCACTGTGCCAAAGCTAGTGGTTTCCCAGATGGTGCTGGTGGACATTTTTATGGCCAGTCCATCATCTTCCATCCTTGCATCGGGCAAAGAAATTTTGAATAATATTTGGGGAACAAAAGTTATCCTTGGGTCATATATCTGTATGAAATGCTGAATATGAGCAGATACAATAACAGGAACGCACAGAACGTATACCAGCCCCATAAATAGTGCTGAGCTGGGAAAGTAATGTACAGGATATGCAGTGATGGATACAAATGGAGCCAGTGGAAGTAATGGATTGGGTGTGTTCGGCGATAGCCATAAATAGCATTAGTGGAAGCAGTGCAGAGAGTAACATAACAATAGATATAAACATGAGCTGGAGTAGTCTTAGATCTAATATACAATATTAGTATGATTTGATTCCTCACAATAGCTTGAACAAGGAAATAAGTGCAACAGAGGCAGTGTGACGGGGAGTGTCCAGTTCCGCCTGCCAGTGGGCTGGGAGGGCTTTGGACTGGGGCACAGGCCAGACCATGAACTCCCCCGGGGAGGTCTCCCAGCCCGCTCCAGGGATGGCAGCAGGAGGCTGGGTCTTTCCCAGCTGAGACCAGGCAGCCTCCCCATGCCCCGCAGCCCCCCTGGATCTGAGTTCAGGCTCCTGTGCACTCTGTAGATGGAGTCTGACCAGGTGCTGGGTCTCGGGGGGAATGGTGTGGGTCTGCCTTTGCAGCCTGGCACAGTAGGAGGCAAGGGAATGGCCCTGGGGTCACACACAGAGAGCAGCTGCTCTGCCCATGGGGGAGCACAGAAGAAGGGGGCTGGTTCCCACAGAGCTGCCGCCTTTGCCGACCCCAAGTGGGGTTCCCCCAGATGCTCGATCCCGTGCTCAGCTACTCTGTGTTTGCAAAGCAGCCTTTATATTCAAGCTCCATCTACAGGGAACAGAATAATTTCAAGAGCTTAAAATAGGATGTAGATAGATGTGTTTCATATTAAATTATTTTTTTTAAGAAGCTGAGGAAGCTGTCTGACACAGATTCCTCAAGGCTTTCCGCTCAGAAGTCTGTGCACGTTCAGTCAGCAAGTGGAAAGTCGGGGGGTTGGGAGGAGAGATGGTCTTGTAGCCAAGGGGCTGGATTTCAGCTGGAAAATTAGAACCTCTGCTCTGCATTGGCCATGCCTTTCCCCCTACTGTCATCTCGGCCAGGACCGTAAAACCTTTGGCTGTGGCCGTGCCCACCTTTTGCTCATGTCTGCCTTGCTGTTTCTCTCCCCCGTTACCTGCAGGTGAGAGATAGGATGGTAGCTGGGGAGGCGAGTATGCGCAGCCCAATCCTGGCCTGCTGGCAGCCGATTCTCCTCCTGATGCTGGGATCCATCCTGTCCGGCTCCGCCACGGGCTGCCCGCCGCGCTGCGAGTGCTCCGCCCAGGAGCGCGCTGTCCTGTGCCACCGCAAGCGGTTCATGGTTGTGCCGGAAGGGATCCCGACTGAGACCAGGCTGCTGGACTTGGGCAAGAACCGCATCAAGACACTCAACCAAGATGAATTTGCCAACTACCCTCACCTGGAGGAGCTAGAGCTAAATGAGAATATTATCAGTGCCATCGAACCTGGGGCTTTCAACAACCTCTTCAACCTCAGGACGCTGGGGCTCAGGAGTAACAGACTCAAGCTGATCCCCTTGGGGGTGTTTACCGGACTCAGCAATCTTACCAAGCTAGACATTAGTGAGAACAAAATTGTGATCCTCCTAGACTACATGTTCCAGGACCTGTACAACCTGAAGTCTTTGGAGGTAGGGGACAATGACCTTGTCTACATCTCCCATCGGGCCTTCAGTGGCCTCAACAGCCTGGAGCAGCTGACCCTGGAGAAATGCAACCTAACCTCCATCCCCACGGAGGCGCTGTCTCACCTTCACGGCTTGATTGTGCTGCGGCTGCGCCATCTGAACATCAACACCATCCGGGATTACTCATTCAAGAGGCTGTACCGGCTCAAGGTCCTCGAGATCTCACACTGGCCCTACCTGGATACTATGACATCCAACTGTCTCTACGGGTTGAACCTGACCTCCTTGTCCATCACCCACTGCAACCTGACGTCCATCCCGTATGTGTCAGTGAGGCACTTGGTTTACCTCCGATTCCTGAACCTGTCCTACAATCCCATCGTCACCATCGAGGGCTCGATGCTCCATGACCTGCTCAGGCTCCAGGAGATCCAGCTGGTGGGAGGGCAGCTCACCACAGTTGAGCCCTTCGCCTTCCGTGGCCTCAATTACCTGCGCATCCTGAATGTGTCGGGGAACCTGCTGACCACCCTGGAGGAGTCAGCTTTCCATTCGGTGGGCAACCTGGAGACGCTCATCCTCGACAACAACCCCTTAGCCTGCGACTGTCGGCTGCTCTGGGTTTTCCGGCGGCGATGGAGGTTGAACTTCAACAAGCAGCAGCCCACCTGCTCCACCCCTGAGTTTGTCCAGGGCAAGGAGTTCAAAGACTTCCCTGACGTCCTCCTGCCCAACTACTTCACCTGCCGCCGAGCACGGATACGGGACCGCAAACCTCAGCAGATCTTCGTGGACGAAGGCCACACAGTTCACTTTGTCTGCCGGGCAGATGGGGACCCGCCGCCCACCATCATGTGGCTCTCTCCCCGGAAGCACCTCATCTCTACCAAAACCAACGGGCGGCTCACTGTCTTCCCTGACGGCACGCTGGAGGTGCGCTACGCCCAGATCCAGGACAATGGCACCTACCTATGCATCGCCAGCAACGCGGGTGGCAACGACACCATGCTGGCCCACCTGCACGTGCGCAGCTACTCCCCAGACTGGCCCCACCAGCCCAACAAGACCTTTGCATTCATCTCCAACCAGCCCAACGAGAGCGATGCCAACAGCACGCGCGCCACCGTGCCTTTCCCCTTTGACATCAAGACTCTCATCATCGCCACCACCATGGGCTTCATCTCCTTCCTGGGCGTCGTGCTCTTCTGTCTGGTGCTCCTCTTCCTGTGGAGTCGGGGGAAAGGCAACACCAAGCACAATATTGAAATCGAGTACGTGCCACGGAAGTCTGACGCGGGCATCAGCTCTGCCGACGCGCCGCGCAAGTTCAATATGAAAATGATTTAGCCAGGCAACAATTTGCAAATAATAATGGTGTTGTTTTGTTGGTTTTTTTTTAAAGAAAAAAAAATGAACAAATAAAAAATAATTAACAAACAGTGCTACAAACATACCGACCTCTCTCCTTCCACCGTGCCCTCCGCCCCTTGTCCAAACCCACTGCACCCACACTGTCACCACCTCTTTCTCCTCTTCTTCTTCTTTATACCAGGAAAACATTCATCCGATGTCTTCAGGACTCCTGTGTTTGTAAGGACTTTGTCTGATGGACTCTAGTGTCAGATATAACTCTGAGAGGGGAAAAACAACAGGGTGGGGGGGAAAAAAGAAAGTAAAAAGAAATAAAATCAATAAAAAGTTACGAACTTTCTTCTGTAACTTTGATTTCAATAATTATGGATTTTTATGAAAACTTGAAATAATAAAAAACCCTATTTCCTATAGATAGTTGGAATGCAAAATCTTGACTTCTTGATCTGTCCAGTTCTGTACCTGGCAAGCGCTCAACTTTCTCACCACAGAGGCACTTCCCAGACGCCTTGCCAAGAGCAGCCCCAGGCCAGGATGAGTGTCCCACCAACACCAAATGCACCTCCTGCATTGTCCTAGGCCCTGCGTGGCACCACGAGGAGCTTGACTTTTCTTCACAAAGACCAGTTGTGGTTTTACAGCTGGTTCCCCTGCCCGTCCCCAGAGCCTGGGGAGTGGGGCTGTGACACTGATGTCCGTAAGCAGCAATGGAGCAGGGCTGTGTTTTCCTGCCCTTTGTGCTGGGAGGAGGATGCAGAGCCCATTGTAGGGCAGGGGGCAGCTGGCTGTGCCCATGGCAGGGCTGGGGATCCTGCTGCTTACATGGGGAGAGGATTCTCTGCCGGCCTTTTCCAGCAGCACTGTGGTGTCTCCTCTTTGATAGGGGACAAGCTGGCTCCTGTGCTCGGGACAGCTGTCCCCGTGGGCAGGGAGGCAGCGCTTCCATTGGCAGCATCCACTTGGGTGTCTCCAGCACCTGGTACCCCACGGCCAGAGCAGCTCCAGTGCTGCTCCCCACCTGCCTGCGATGACTCTCCTGGTGGCTTTGGGACCTGATCGCTGGCAGCCAGGCTCTCCAGCACCCTCAGGCACATTGAAAGGAATTCATCTTCCAGGCTCCCAGGAGACTTAGTCTGAAAAAAAAAATAAAATTGCATAGGTAAATGAAGACACACACAGGCTGAGACAGACAACAGGCACAGGCTGTAACACACTGTCTGCCCTGGTCTAGCTCCCATCACTGTGGGGTCTGGTCACCAGCAGCAACCTACCTTTGCTCAGCTCTGGGACTTGGATTAGGAGGTCTGGAAGGTTTGTGCTGTCTCACAGAACCATAGAATGGGTTGGATTGGAAGGGATCTTAAAGATCATCTCATCTCCTCAAGGAAAAGGGAGAAATGGGGGTTAAATTTGCCACTGGGCTTCCAGAGCTGGAAGCACAAAACATCCCTGCAAATGGCCACTAAAGGCTTTTATAAGCCTTACTGAAGGAGCAGGTGCTTCCCATCCTTCTCAGCTGCTACCAGGAGGGTGGCACCAGCACCACACTGTCCAGCAGCGTCCTGGCTCACCCAGCCCTGGTGGCATCTCTGAGGCAGATGAGCCAAGATTTGCGTGCCTGATTTGTAAAGCACCTAAGGAGTCTTCAGGGATCAAAGTCACTACAAGATGATGAAATGTAAGCGACAGGAACCTGGAGCCCCAACAGGGAAAAGAATGAGTTTGCTTTTCTTCCAGCGATGCGCCAATCTAGAAGAACCAACCTGAAGCATCTGTGCAGGTGGGGAGGGGGGAATTTTTGCTGGTTTCAGCTTTCTGTTCATCTTCAAACAAAAGATATTGTGTTTCTTCCTCCACAGCAGGTTTCACAAGCATCAATTTGTCCTTTTCTCATCTCTAACCCGTCTTTCCTTTATAACTTTGAAACGAAAACATTTTTAAAAAGCCTTTTGCTTTTGTTTTGCTTTTTAAAAGGGCCAAAGCAAAAGGATCTTTATGAGCTTCCCCTCCCACCAGTGTTTAACCAACATTTTCAGAGAGCTAAACACAAAACTACAAAGGATAAGGCACAAGCCTAGGGATGGAGTCGAAGGCAGGCACGCTCCAGGGACTGCAGATCCCTCTGCAGAGGCTGGGAGCAGTGCTCCCCCAGGAGAGGCAGGAATGCTCGGAGGTCTCAGCCCTCGGAGGACGATGCCAAGCTGGGCACAGCTGAGCAAGCACAATGGGCACAGAAATCTCAGTCTGAGCCTGGTTGCCAGGATCAACAACCAGTGGTTCAGTGGACAGCAGAGAGGTGAAGGGGGGGTGGGGTCTCCATGACCCTGGACACTGGCCATCCAAAAGAGCTGCTTACTTAGCTGGCTCCAGTTATCCCTCTTAATGCTGTAATGAAAACAGTTAATTCAACACACACACATTTAAAGGAATGCTAATAACCAAGCCCACTGAGGTATTTGCAGTACAATACAGGGCTCCAGCAATCAATGAGGGAAATCAAGTCTTTCACTCTCAAAAAAAGCATGAAAAAAACAAAA
>JAYRBT010000018.1:20483643-20514413 GCA_036023395.1 Myiotriccus ornatus | reverse complement strand
GGGCCGCCCCGTCCCGCCCGGCTCCCCGCCGCTGCCCACACCTCGGATCCCCAAGAAACATCCCACCCCGGTCCCCTTCATGAGCAGTAATTCACAGAATCAATTAGGTTGGAAAAGACCTCTGAGATCATCGAGTCCAACCTTTAACCCAACACCACCACATCAACTAGACCACGGCACTAACTGACACGTCCAATCTTTCCTCAAACACCTCCAGGGATGGCGACTCCACCACCTCCCTGGGCAGCTCATGACAATATCTAATCACCCCTTCTGTGAAGAAATTCTTCCCTATGTCCAACATAAACCTGCCCTGGAGCAGCTTAAGACTATGTTCTCTCCTCTCATCCTAAATTAAATAAACAAACATATTTCTGTGGAACATCTGGTATTTTATACCAATGTCATCTAGCTCACGTCAAACTGGTGTGAAAAAAAGTGAAACTTAGGAGGGCCCAAATTGCTCAGGGAAATTTAAAGTAGTGTCCAACAGAGCACTGACAAGCAGCCAATGCCAGAGCCAAGGTTCTCAGCATCCCCAGTAAATTTCTGATACGCTTTTCATATTCTTTAAACAAACCCTTGTGCCTAATAAACAAGACTCTGAAAGCCACCCAGCCCACAGCAGTGTAAAGGCTTGGGATGGGCTCTGCATACACACTGGGCACTCTGAAAGGCCTGACAGACGTGTAATCTTAAAAACATGGCGCAGAGGGTGAGGACAGAGTTACTTCCACCTTGTTTGTGGGAAGGGTAAGTGCATGCTCTGTTTGCAGGTGGCATGTGCACTGGTTTTCCACAAATTCCCAGAAGAGCTGAGTCCAAAGCAGCATTTCGGCTGTAAGGGAAGGCATGGCACAAGGACCCAAGCCCATGCAGCAGACGAGAGGGTGTAACTGCAGGCCAAGGAACTGGGAAGCAAGGAAGCAGCAGAGGCAACCTTTCAGTGAGAAGGGAAGACTTGACTAAAAGCATGAAACTACTTCTACCCAACACACTGAAACAAACCCAATACGCTTAAGCATAGCTGTCACTAACACTCCCAGTAATAATTAAGCAGTAGTCCCACAAGAAATGTGCTGAGCAAAACTCACAGTTTTATGGACATTAAACATTGTAGTTTAATGGAGTATTAAGTAGTTGGAGATATTAATTACCGAGAAGAAAGTTTTGGGGTTACTTTCAAGTAATTTAGTCCCTATGATACCTGCATGGCACTTTAAGATGAAGTTAGGTCCCAGTTTATTGTTTAAAGAGCAATTACCCATGTACGATTTATTAGCTGTAGTTTATAATCTTATTTTTGCAGTCTGCTTTAGTGGAAGATCTGGAAAAAGCAGCAGCAGCACGTTTTTTATGACTTACTGATTAAAGGTATCAATTACTAAAGTATCTTCACTACAGCTCCTTATCAAAATGTCTTCATTCGTATTTCTCAGCTGAAAAAAGATCACAAGGAGGAAGCACTGCATTATTACTTTAGTCCCTATATATTTTCCCCTTCTTGCAACAGATGTATATTCCTTCTCTCCAACAACTTAAGACTAATCCAACCTTACACCTAAAAGCATTTTTTTCTTGTGCTGCAAAACCCTTTCGAAATCATGGGGCATGGAGGGAAGAAATCTGACCCAGGTGCACAGCAGTTACAAGGAACTGTAACACTGGCACAGGGAGAGTGCCATTTTAATCATTAAAGAAAGTCTAATAGTTATGTTTTAGAAGGGAAAGAAACAACAGCCTTATCCAGGCAATCAACTAAATTGAAAAAAATCATTTAGTCGAGATGTATGAGCACTAGCTATGAAAACATTTTGCTGTTTCTAAGTTAAATATGGATGCCATATTTTCTTAAAAGCACATGTAAAATGTAAAAATATTTAGCAAGAGAGAATGAAGGTGGATGTTCATCCCTGGAACCGCATCAGGTTTCTTGATAATTATAATTTTGGCTTGAAGAATAAGTGACCTTGCCCAGTTGCTGGGATGAGTATTTCCACGAAACTTAGATCACTGCTTGCCCAAAAGACATAGCTAGACACTGACCAACAGCACAGCTTAAGCCAATTTAAACAGCTTTAGCCCTCTACTCCATCCCAGCCTCATTTTCCTCACACCCAGCTACTCCCCGCACTGTTTCCCAGAGCAAATATTTGTGCAGCCGAGCAGCATGGCAGAGGGTGAAACCCACCAGCAGAAAAGTTAAGACTAGACAAATAAATAAATAAATAACACATACTACAATTTTCTCTTGGCCCCAGCTCCCAGAGAAACACAGGCCAAATCACACCCCAAAGGGAGCAGTGCAGCCAAGCGCGCTTCGGGTAGCAGAGATCTGGATGCAGCTCTCACTTCTGCTGGCCTCAAGCATGACCCCAGGCAAGCTGCTTCTCTTTTTACAGCCTGGTTTGGTAATTGCTACCCTCCTTTCTAACTGTCTTTGAAACCTACAGGTCTGCAAGGATGGCATGGGATGGGGTGGGATTGGATGCTTCACCAGGAGGCACAGAAGTGGACTACAGCAGCACTCCTGCACAAGGGGCAGCACGAGACTGAAGCCATGCAAGGACAGACCAGAATGTTGTCCACTGGAGGTTTCCTGTCCCATGTGAAAGACATACATTTTAGCCTCATAAAAACAAGCCAAGAGGGAGGTTTGTGACTATGCTCAGCTTTCACTTTTGGATGGGGGTTGGGGAGGAGAAAACACTGTTTTGTCTTGAAGGGAGCAGAAAAATTAAATTTAAAAGCTCTTTGGTTTTTATTTTTCTGTTATATTCTATAAAAGTTCACTATATGAGAAGTCCTACCAAGCCCCCGTTTATGTAAAACCCCATGGTACCATTCCTAAAGCAGCTCGAGATGCTAACTTCTTTCCAGTATTGCAAAAGGAGATTCCACCACTCTGCTCTCAGCTCAGGCTCATATAGTCAACTTGCACAGGCTTGGGACCTCATCAAAGTCTGCCTCAAGACAGGATAAAAACATGATTTAAGGAACTTCTGATTTGCATCTGTTTTTGTAGGATCCCAATATCTCAAGCTTTGCAAACTATTTAACCTCAGGCATTCATCTAGGAAGAAAATTCTAACAATCCCATTCCCAAGCATGGCAGGAAAGAACACCTGAGCAATGGATACACCCAAGATCACACTGTATGTGTGTGGAAGGACAACACTTGAACCAGCCTTCACCCAAGTCACCAAGAAACACCAGTAGCACTGCTACTGCTATGCTACTGCTACATTTTAGTATAATAAATATAATGTACATCTATCATGGCATTACTGTCCTGGTACTTTGGGTTTGTGGACCAGCTCCTCCTGCTGTGGTAGGTGCCACATAAAACACAGAGGGACATTACTGTGGGTTTCTAATGCTGCCAGATGCATAACGACCTAAACATTTAGACATGGAGAAATTGCATCAGGAAATTATAAGGTAACTCAGGGTTCCAGGTACCTGGAGTGCAGCCCATGCAGCTATCAATTCTTAATTTGCAATTTAAAGGTTCAGTGTTGTTTTAGTGCATGCTGAGTACAGGCTGAAAGTAGAGCACAATGAATTTGAGAGAAAGCAGTCTACTTTTTCACTGTGCTGGTCTTTTGAACTTGAGTTGAATTGTAGGAAAGGAAAGGTGGTAGCAAACGAAGTGCCTATGAAAAGGCCACTACACTTTTCAAAAGTTGAGAGGGCCATCCTGTGCTTAACTGGAGTCCTTCAGATAGTAAATGTCATCTTCTTTCAAATATACATGGAAGTGTTTCTCAAGTCTGTGGTTGCACAAGCCTCCAGAAATTATGCCTTGGTACCAGAAGGGGCAAAACAGGTGTCTAAAATTAGATGGATTCACTACCAAGCACCAGGCAACTTTAACCTCATCTATTATATGTTTTGAACTTTGCCTCCAGTGTTTTCTAGTGAGGGCAGATTTGGCAACGTGGCTGCACAGCAACATCCCACACAGCTACAAACCCCTGACCTTGTACAGCCTTGCACAAACTCTTCTTGGATCATCTCTAAGGTATTCCTAGGTCACATCCCAGTGATGACAAGCCTCTAGGAAAATCTACTTATATAGTCACTTTTCCTCGCTCTTTCAAGTTCCTTCCTTCCTCCTTTTGTTATAGGTTTGCCTCTGCTGAGAAGTAATGCTCCTTGGTATTTCTGAGAATGGTTTAACATGTGGGTATATTCTCCTTTCTACTGACAAGCAACCTTTACAGGGAAAGAATTGCAAAAATCCAGTCAGCACAAAGCTGATTGGGGTGGATGGGAAACACTGGTTGCTCTTGAACCAGCTCAGATTATGATGAGCACTGCCAGCAAAGGACATGGAACCTCCCTCTGTGGGTGGTACTGAACTACTAGACTGGGCCACAACTCAGGTAAATATTCACCCTAAGACTCACATGATTGCACAATAACCACACACACACAAAAAAAAAAAAAAAAGGCATATTACTCAGGGGATGCTCCAGACAGAGAGAAGGGACAGAGGTGCTGCTTAACCCACGGGACAGAGGTGCTGCTTAACCCACGGCTTTCTGACCTGAGATAGCTCTTGTTCTGCCCTCCCTCTGTTTGTTTTTGGAAAGTGCACTGGAAGTCACTTAACATCCTATAAATAACCCTGCCAATAGGTAGGACAGAAGTAACACTTGTAAACCCACAGTTCTAAGGCAAGTCAAGCAAAGAAATTAAAATAAAGACAGGACATTATATACTATATTTCTTCTCTCAGTGAGCTGTAGACCCCACAAAAATCATGAAAGAAAAATAATTAAACGATGGTCTGCAAATATTTGCAAAATACGTGCAATGTTACCCATTTTTCTCAGGTGACAGACAGGAGAAATCATCATGCCTCACCTAATGTTATCATTAACCACAGTCAGTCAGACAGACAGTTAAGACTCCTGTATCCTGAAATCCAACGCACTAATAATTTGCTACTCTCCAGTTCTTCATTCAGAGTCACGAATCTGGCCAACAAAAAGGTCAACACTCCTTACATCTTTGACTATCACTTCTCGACTCTCTTGCAGCATGGACCCTACAACAAATAAGGCAACTAATCAGAAGGAAACAGAGAAATCTATTGTATATCAACACATGGGTAACTCTATCTGAATTTATGTTTTTAATCTAGAAGACCCTTGAAAAGGGCGCTTGAAAAGGCAGAAACCATTTCTGAAAAAAGGCAGAAGATAGTATTGCTCTAATTAAGGTCCAAGTATAGCTTTGCCCTGTAAAGGCAACACTATTTTATGTACAGAGCACTTCACTATAACACACTTGCAACAAAACAAAGCTAAAATGAACTCATTCTTATACGGTAATAATTACTGAATATCCCAAGAGAACCAGCAAGGGCATAGCAATATCATGTTTTTATCTCGAATTCTCATGCAGTACATGTGCCAGCCCTGAAAATTCCTTCAAAATAATATACAATAACATAAAAGGCTACGCAAGCCTGACTGCAGTAAGATTACTCTAGGTCTTTAACTTTACAAAGGAAATGATTACTTGGTGTACAGCTGGTTTGAAAGACAAGTATTAGGTTGCCTATCTATTTCTATAGATTTGAACTGAAAAAAAAGCTTTTAAACAAATACGGATTTCCTGCTATTGTGCAAGAAAGACACAAAGGTGAGGGGATACAAGGCATGAAGTAATTTTGATAAATACTGCTAAAATTCAGAAACACATAAATGAAAGAAAAGTTTAGATTTTCCAAGAGTAAGAAACAACCTTTCCTTAAAGAAAGCCAGTTTTGATTCTTGAAGCAGAACGGCACTGAACATCATCCCACAAGCTTCAGATCCCCTGCTAGTATACTCCTTCTGTGTATAGCTGTGTTGCATTAACACAATGGTTTTATTTGCTCTGGAGTCCTTGAAAGGATAGTTTTTAAGAACACAAGCTCAATTTGAAACTACTAGAGATGATACTACACGAGTACTCATAAATTTAGCTTTTGCTCTTTTCCTTTCTTACACACACACAAAAATCCAGAACCATTTGTAAACATGTTGTTCTGTGGTTTTTCTTTTTGATGTTGGAATGTTGAGATCCCTGATACAAGACAAAAAAAAAAAAAAAACAAAAAACAGGCATATGAATGAAGAGAACTATATACCAAGTGAAACTATGTTGCAAATCAACCCAGAAGGAAGATAAAACCAAGTATTGGGTGGGTTTTATATAGTCAGTGGTTTCTTAACTGGGACACTTTGTAGCTGACTGAGGAAGCCTCATTAAAAAGCTATAACTGTATTTTTTCCTATTCTCATTCTGTGAGTCACTCATTACATTTTTGGATGTTGCAACACATTCATGAAGAATAAACAGATATTGGGAAGAAGAGGAAAAAAAACAAGTGTTCACACTGGATTTTTTAATGTCTGTATTTATCAGTATAAAAATCAAGAATGAAGCTGAGATTTGTAGAAGTTTCTATGCAAGAAATGCTGTTAATCACAGATAAAGTATTTGGTACACCCAGAGACAAGCACACAGACATGCCAAAGTTAGAGCACGGTGGTGTTAGTGTTGCTGTTATTGTTTGGCCTTTATACAGAGCGAGAGGAGAGGGAATGGGGGAGGGATCATAATGTTCCCCATCAAACCCTCTCCTGAGAGAGAACAGCCAGGCACCGCCCTTAGCTAGGCAGTTCTGGACCCAAAGCTGCACTTCTGCAGCTGCCTCTTTTTTTTTTTTTTTTTTTTTTTAAATACTTTCTGCCTTCTGTGCTTCTCCCTTGCTCTGCTGCCATTTCTCTCTGCCAAGAGCTCTTCTCTCTCTACCATGGCTGTGCTTCCCACAGTCCCTTCCACACACAGGTTTCTCCCCCAGTCTCTGCCTCTCTCCTCCCCTGGCAGGGGTCTCATCCTGCTCCCACCACGGCGAGCAGCACAGTGGCATGGAGGGGAAAAGACCTTTGGGCTTTGATTCCTTTTCTCCTCTCTCCCTTCCCCCCCTCCTTTTCCCACCTCCCCCTTCCTCACTCCCCACATTCTCTCCAGCCCTGCCCAGCCGTTTTGCCATGAGACAGAGCAGGGAATTTGCAGTTCAATGCCTTCTACCGGGTTTTTGCAGGACATGGTAGCGGGGAAGGGATTTGGGATGCAGGGGCTCAACGCCCTGGAGGAGATGGCTGGGAGAGCAGCCCAGCTCGCCCTCTCCTTTGCCCTGGCTCCCACAGGAAAAGCAGGCCTATTGCTTTCCTCTCTTTTTCCTGGATCTGTATCTGCACAGTTATGATAGATTTACTGTGATTCTATCAGTTTATGATTAAAAACCATAAATTTTACTAGGCCTTTTTCTTATTCTCCATAATCCGCAGCATTCAAGGCAATTCAAATTTTAACTGGAAAGCATGGACTGTGCAGTTAGGTCCCAGTGTAATGTGGAATGGTTCATTTCCCAATCCACCCCCATTACTGGTGGTACTAAAGAAATATTTTCCCGTGAAAGAGGCTTTTCCTCAATTCCCTTGAAAATGACATCCTTACCTGAGCAAAGGATCAGAGGAACACAGTGTCCCCCACCACTGTGTTTTGTTCCCATCCTGAGGTTTCTAAGCAGAGTTTCCCTGTGGATTTAGGGAGTTGCTGAGGGTCTCAGGGTGGGGTGAACAGGGTGGCAGGTCGCTGTCAGCTGCCCCATCTCAGCTCCCTTCACCAGGCAGGAGGTAGCTCCAGCCCCTCCAGAGGTTTCATCATGTGCCTGTTACGATCCAGATGATAAGACATTTCATTCAAATGAGCAAATTTATTCCAGTGGCACTTTAATAACAAAATCAATAAAACTACACTTCCCAGCAGGGCTTTATCATATGCTAAAACTACAGCATATTGCCTGGATATACTAAATTTTCTCCCTGAAATAAAGTGCAAAGTTTAGAAGACAGATGACACCATTTGCAGCACTAGTAGGATAATATCCTAATAAATCCATGGCCACCTGGGCACGTCAGAGTTGTCACACACTGCACTTTGTGGCCACTGAGAACTTCCCAATGACAGTGAGAACTAGAATGAGACCTCTGAGGCTCACGGTAGGGATGTAGGGAGTGTGGGCTCTAGAGCACAGCCCTGTGTCATCAGAGCAACGAGGCATCCATGCAGACAGACCAGCCAGAGTGGAATGCCTGCATGGGAACATCGTGGACCTGGTTATTGGTGCAGGCAACCTTATCTGTTGTGGCTCTCTCTGAAAGAAGCAGCTCTGATCAGGTGGAACACTGAGCACCCAGCTTGGGGACCAGCCACTCCACGTGGTGGGGACCAGCCTGGCCTCTCCCAGCAAAGCTCCTTGGTGCCACCACTAAGCTAGAAAAGAGATAGGACAGTCAGGAAAGGCTGCTGGTCCTGCAAGCCCAAGGGGCAGCAGCACCCTGGGAAAGGCAACTGCCTAAGGAAGTGCCCATGGAAAGGGACAGTTGCTGCCCTGCCCGGTGCTGTGCACTCCTCCATGCAGATCCCACCCTCTGAGCCCTGCACTGGGCTCTGCGGTGCTTTCCCATGGGCCATCCCTCTCACTCCCTCCCCACCTCCATCCCCCTCAATTACCGCCTGCTGCTTCAGCGCTGTTTCCCGCATCATCACACTACAGCACCTTGCCTGACATGAGATTACGGCTCTTCCCTCTTCCATCATCCTCCCAGACCGTCATCCACCAGCTCTCCAAACCCTGCCCTGTTTGCAGCCGTTCCCATCTGCCAGTCAGCCATTTCCCACCAGCTCTCTTCTCCTCCTCATCCCTTCAGCTTGTGCTTCCCAAGCCTATCAGTGTTCCCCAGCCTTGAGTGCTGCGAAACTAATTAGCTCACTACAAAGACTGAAGAATAATTAGGGACTCCACTGAAGGCACAAAACTAGGGCATCTTGCCTTAAATAAATGCGAGCAAGTGTCTCTGTGCTCTGCTGACGGCCTGCGATTGCTTCAGGCAGAGATGATTACACGACTCCCTGTCCCTCAGCTCCCACTCCAGGCATGTTCACCAGAGGTGTCTCTGCCTTCATCTCGCCCTTTAGACAGGTTCTTTTCTGGGTTTTTTTTGGCTCATTTCCCTGCACCAGCTACTCCCCAGAGCTCCACAGCTTGCCAGGCACCAAAGCAAGCAGGCAGCATTCCTGAAGATGCTGGTGCTGCAGGTTTGGGTGCTGCCTCCTCAACAGATCCCCATCTCCATCTCTCTCAGGGGGAAAGCTAGAACCAAGCAAGGAAAATAGCAAGAAAAACATTTGCAAAGCTTCTTTTCCAGTTGCCTCTGCTGGGTAGAAGAGAGGCCAAAACAGCCTTTTCCCTGGGCAGTTCCACTGCGTTGGGCAGGAGTCTGCCCTGCCCCACACTGGAGTCCCTAAGGACAGGGTGATACAAAAGAGGAGGATTTGGGGGCTGCACAGGTCCTGCTTCCTGCACAGACCACGCTGGGCACTCCCCACCCGAGAATGTGGAAGCCCCTGGTGACACACAGGGGTTCCCTGTAATCCTGTGCCTCCTACCAAGGAAATCCCCCTCCCTCCTGCCTCCACCGCGTAATGAGCAGGAGACAGAGTCAGAGGCAGCCCAGAATGAGGCATCTCTGACCTTCACCACTCACTCATCTCCCGGCGCTGTGAACAATCCCTCCTCCAGCCATTGTCTGTGCCTGAAGAGGTCCACACAGCTGGCACTTACGGATGATATTTAATAACAAGCTGACACTCAGCCCGTGTCTCACCCAGAGATCTGAGGCAGCCTGATAATGTCCTCAGTCATTTGTGGAGGAGCAGAGCCTGTTGCCTGCCAGGGAAGTTGTGTGGGGAGACAAATAACAAGCCCTACTTTAGGCCCTTCGGAAGAGCCACTCCAGCTCCTGCTCCCCCTGAGCCTGGTCTGTGCAGGCTGAGCTTCCCCTCCTGCCCTCAGCCCACCCCTGCAGTGAGGAATGCTGGTGGCCACAGTGGGAAAGGACAGGTTCTCACCTTAGGGACCAACCACCAAAGGACCTCATGGACACTGTGGTACTTCACACAGAGCCTCAACCCCTTCCATCAAAGGCCTTATGGCCTCGTGGGTTTGGTTTGTTCTCAGGGGTTTTTATTGCCTCAGATCCCCAGCCACAGAAGGGGAAGGGAAGGAGGGGTGGGAAGGGGGTCCTAATGTGATAGCCTACATCAAACTGACCCTCATCTAGCCACAACTCCTCCTCAGTGGTCCAAAGAGGTGAGGTATCAGGTGTCCATCACCCACAGGAGGTTCCCTTCCCATACCTAAGGACACAGGCTTGTGGAAGATGAAAATCTTCAGAAGATGAAAGTCTTCAGCTTTCTGTATGAGGGTTTGGGATCTGGGGAAGGTCCACACCCTGACAAGGGCCACACTGAGCCAGCCCCAGGGCCATGAGCCTCAGGAACATGTCCCTAGGCAGGGGTTTATTGCAGAGGGAAAGCCCAGGTGAGCACAGAGGAACCCCAACGACCTTCCTTCTGTGCAATCCCTCCCAGTCTCGGGTAACTTGAGGTTACGGAGCTGCTGAGCCATGCAGCATCTACACCATTTATTTGGTTTTAGTCCTTAAAAAATCTTTCTTCCTCAGAGTCATCTGATTTCATTTTGTAATGTACTCGTGCCCCTGGTCCTCAGCAGGAATTGTAGCCGTGGGTGCCGCACCCGGATCCTGCTCGCTGATGCCAGCGAGGTGCATTTGCTCAGCGCACCCTGCACTGTGCATAGGAAATTACACTGCAAGTGCAGCTCCCTTTTTTCCAGCTCTGAAGGGTTAAGGATTTACAGACACCAGGCAGAACAGGCAGGGCTGGATCTGCTGGATCCACACTCGCAAATGGACTGGAGCAGCTGCTCCCTTCTCCTAGGTGGCCACTTAAAGGGACAATGCCAAGGTCGATTAGACCCCAAGCCTGGGCCTGCCTTTCCTTTCCCTTTTCTTTCTCCTGGGGCTCACAAGTGTTGACAATTCAAACAGATAAGAAATCAGGACAAAAAGAAAAAGTGAGAGCTTCAAACACCTTCATTTAACAACTCTTCCCAGGTAGGCTGGCAAGGCAGCTTAACATTGCCTGCTCCAGCTCACCAGCCCATTGTGACCTGCTCCTCAAACCATGGGGGAAGAGACCCAAAGCTTTTTAAATTCCCATGTTTCTCTCTCTGTGAGATAGCATGGTTTCACACTCACTGAGTCTGCTCACAGCTTGTAAATCCTCTGTGGCAGCGTCATTTTAGGGGTAAAACCTCCATCTGTGCCTGGTTGAGAGCAGAAGCAGGGCCAGGCTGTCTCTCTGGAACAGACCTCCTTGGTTGTGCACCAAGGACCAGAGCGCAGAGGAGTCCCCTGGGCAATGGCTCTATCCTGACAGAGGGCTGTCACTAGGCAGAAAGCCACAGGAGCTGATGGGGAACAGGCTGCAGGCTCTCCAGCACTCCCCCCCCCTTCCCATACCGAGCTCCTCTGATGGGATGGTCTTGGAGCAAAACTGCTAGTGCCTGCACATTCGTGGTGGCTCCAGGTCTAGGCACAGAGCTGTCAGCAAGGCTGTGCTGTCAGGACTCTGGCAACAGCACCAAAGCTGACAGTATTCTCCAAAAGCAGAAGTGTGGTGGGGAAGAAGAGACAAAATCACCTCAATCTTGCTCAGTGACAAGAGGGTTCTGCTCTGGTATCTTCTAAGGAGAATGAGAAGCTCCCCGAAAGTCTGGGATGGTTTGGGATCTGTGTGGAACTGGAGGTTCCTTCTGTCACAAGGCCCTCACAGATGGATGCTCAAGGCAGCAAACAGACAGACATCTTTATCCTGCAGTACAAGTGGAGCTGTTCTTGTCTTTCAAACAGACACCTAATCATTTTTAAGATCTCTGCCTCAGAACTATCTTTTTGATAAAAACTAATCACAGGCTTAAATTACAGATAAATACCCAATATTAAAAGAACCATTTGAAAAAGAGGAAAGGGGTAGTTTAACAGTGCTCATTTTCTCTGCTTTTCTATAGCACACATCTTGGGCTATTTAGCTGTAGAGCTCATGGATCTTCATTCTGACAGCTCTTTTCTTTCAGGTGGGGCTTCCACAAATGTTTCCCCTGGTCTTTTTCCCTGCTCTGCCTCCGTTAACCGAATTATTGCAGCAATCACTATCTCCAGCTGAGCAGAAGAAGCAGGCATGCTAAGAGCTGTGCAAACACACACGAAGGAATCAAGCCAGTGCTTAGAAGGCTGGACCCAAAGGCATCTACACAGGGAATGAGGGACTCACAGGTGCCTGCAAAGGATCTGGGCTATAATAGCTCAACAAAGAAAAGGAGCTGGAAAAAAAAAATAAAATAAAAATCAAAGCTTCAAGTGGCTCAAGAGACTCGGTGAGGACAGAGGTCTGTGCCCACAGCTCTGCCAGCCCTTGAGCTGCCAGCCAGAGGGATGGAGCTGCTGTTGGGCTGGCAGGAATAATCCAGCTCTAGGTGCTTTTAAGCACTGCACAATCCAGGCTCACACTGGCTTCTGCTCTGCAGGGAAGAATAGCTTTGATCAACAGAAGATTGCCAAGTTAATTGTAATGATATTCTAATAAAGCTAGGGAGATTAATTACGGCTCTTTATCAGCGCTGGCCCTCTGCCAAGGGTTTGCAAAATTGTTTTCCTCTGTTTCTTGTCATTTGAATTTAGGAGAAGAAAGGAGGAAGTTGGGCGCCTTGTTTTCCTGCAGCAATCAGGAGTGTGGCCTTGTGCCCTGCTCACACTCGCAGCTCGGCGCGCTGATGGAGGGGAGCGGGAGGGGGGGAAGCAAGACAGGGAAAGCAAATGGAGAGCGACAGAGCAAACCAATTAGACATGAGGCAGCACAATTACGCTCCTCGTCAACAAGTGGGCTGGTGCAGGGAAGCACAAAGGAGCGAGGTGATGGCATGCCACCACAGACGTGGCTGCACAGCGGATAAACCCGAGGCACGTTACGCCTTTCCAGGCTGGGGAAGGCAAGACACACACAGCGCTTGCCCTGAGGGCTCGCATGGGGCAGAAAAGCCCCATGGCCTTCATTCTTTCTCATCATCAGCACAGGAAAGTGAGCGTCCAGAGAGCAGACAGAGCCTTGCTAAGTGGCCTCGGGGAACAGGAGACTCAAAACTTTCCTCTTTCACTTGACAAATAGCTGTTCCTTCCAGGGAAGATTTAGCAGTGCCCAGGCAGGTGAGAGACAGACCTGCAGAGGAATGATCTGAACTGGAAGGCAGCAGATCAATCAGGCAGAGCTGCCCGTCTTGCTCATGGGAAAGGGTGAAGAGGCCATTCCTGCAGCTGGCTGGCACAAGGTGTGCTGGTGGAAGAGGCTTTGAGTGAAAACAGGGAGGGAAACATGCTCCTCACACAAACCAGAGAGAAAGATGAGAATTAAAATAATACCACCTGCTTTTCAGCAGGCACTGCGGCAGTACCAGAAACTTCTTATTGATGGGTCAGGGCTTGTAGCTTTGAGGAGGAAGCATTCCACCATCTAACCCATGCCTTCAGCTCTCCGTGGGCACCCATAGGACACACAGCTGATCCAGAGGCATTTCCCTGAATGGCTCCAGGAAGATGACACACTGCTACTGCTCATGAACCGCGAAGACAGACTGGAGGTCTAGGTTAAGATTTTACGTATTATTCCTGCCAAATGGAACATTCCCGGGTTTTATGCACCTGAGACATGCTCAGGCAGGACCAGCCTGGCAGGGTCCCTGCTCTTTCTGCAACAGTGGGGCTGGCTTGTGGCACGGGGCATTCCCAAAGGCATTCATGCAGGATGGAAACGTGGCAAGATTAGTCACGGAGCACCAACCTCCACATGCAACATGGCCACTGACGACCTCCAACTGCCTTTTGAAAGTGCACCAAGCACTTTTTGCCTGCAGAAGGACCAGAATATGACAGCAACATCCTCTCTGTGCTAAACCAGAGGACTAAGGCCAAGGTCACAACAGGGTAAGAGCAGGGTCCGTTTTTTTGTACCATCAACCCTGATAACAATACAGATAATTCTTTGTGGTTTTCAATGACCCGTAAAACTATCTCACACCCACAATGTTTCTTCCAGCTGAGAGGAAAAATTGCTGATCTAAATACTTTTCCCCTGGAACACGACAGAAACAATTATTCATTTAGGCTTTTGTAAAGACTATTGAATTTGGCAAAATGTCGCGCCAGGGGCAAAATAACCTGGAAAAAAAAAGTTTCAGAAACGTTTAAAAGCTCTACGGTTTTTTAGACAAGGAAACTCCAGTTTTCCCATTTCAGAACAAATCCTTACACTGAATCTGAGTTTATTTTAAATACAAAGAAAGAAACAAAACATTAAGAGAACAATTACCAAGACAATCAACACCAGAAAGCTAAGTGTTGCAGAACCTTCCATCAAAACCTTCCACCCCAAGAAAATTTGTCACTTTATACAGATTCTGGGTGACCAAAGCATTTCAGCAGCTTAAGGTATTCCTTAAGAAGAAAATCTAATTTCCAGCTGCCTGGAGCCATTATCCCTGCCGACGGTTCTGGTACTGCTCCCTCTCAGATGGCCAGGGACTGCACCCACTGCTCTGTCACGCACTACCCAAGATTCCCTATAAATAAAATTATCAGCATCGGCTCTCGTGTTCATTTCACAGGCGGCTGCTCCGCTGACAGGTTTCACACGGTGCTACTGTGTCTTGTCAGCTTTATACTCTCAGGCCAATGCCAGCTCACCAGCTCTGGTGTATATACATAAAAATAAACGGCTCAGAAACCCCAATAAAGTGACAGATAACATAATGGGACCTGGCTTCAGAAAATAAGCTTCTTTATGGAACCTTTGTGCCTCCAAATTTTACTTACGCTGTGTGGGCTGCCTCTTGGTGATGGTCTGGGAGGAAGGCTTGCTCGTGCTCACTTCCTGCGGGCAGTGAGGGGACAGTGGCTGATTAAGAGCTGCCTTTAGGGCTCCTACCCTAAGACTGGCAGCATTAGTGTCAGAAGCAGAGGGCAGAGCTTCCCTCAGGATTTGGTTGATGTGATCTTCCCCCCAGCTCCTGCAGGTGCTCAGTGTTTTTCCTAGTGGCCCCCCCAGCCACGTCCAGTACCTGCCCCACCTGCCCACCTCAGGGAAGCTCTTCTCATCCTCTCTGACCCTCATAACTCCCCTCCTTGTGCTTTCTGGCCTTGCCCACGCTGTCTGCAAGCTGGAGGTAGCTGCAAAGAGCTCAGGGCTTCAGCAGCTGACAGAGCATATGAAGTTAAACCAGACAGTGCCTAAAGGAGACCATGTGAGCTTCAAAGGGGAGAGCTCCTGATGGCATGAGCAGGTTCTCCTGGTAGCCTCTTCGCTCTGGGCTGCAGATGGTCCTTATTCAATCTCTTTCTAGAGGAGCTTCCTTGCAAACAGGGATAATCCTTCATTTGATGTTTGCTCCCTTGGATATTGCTGTTCACAGCAAGCACTGCAATTTGTGTTTATTCTTGCCAAGCCATGTTTATTCTTGAGCCGCTTTGATTGTTACAGTGAAGGCTGGGATGGCTCTTTCAGTCAAAGTGCCTGTTTCCAGGGGGCTAATAATGAGAGACTGTCAGTCTGGAGGCACGAGGGAAAAGATCACAGCCCCTCCTCTCTCAGCAAACAATCAGCCACTGCCAGACCCCACGCTTTGCTCTTCTCAATCTTTGATATGCAGCTGGGAGATCCTTCGCTCCAGCCTCAAGCGGAGGTGCCAATTGGATGCCAGCCCCACTGCTGTTCCTGCAGAGGGGCACAGAGACTCCCGGGAAAAGCCTCGTGGATGCAGTGTATAAATGCCACGGGACCCGGGGATTCAAGCAGCGCTGTGCCACACACGGGATAAATGCCTGGTGTGGGGTGAGCCCAGCAGAGCCTGAGTGGTGGAGCTGGGCTGCTGGGACAGACACACCAGGGCTCCTGACCCACTAAAGCATTTCAGAATAACCCATGGGCACAGAGAGTTCCTGCTGCAGGTTCTGGGTCATTCACTGCCACGACTGGTGCACTCCTGTCCAACTCCCAGGCTCCCACGTGCAGAGGAAACCCCTGGAGAACTGCTGCCGAGCATGAACCTCACCTGGAGAGGAAGAATTCCCCTGTGAGATCACACACAGACCCACTGCAGCACAGCAAGGGGAGCTCTGGCTCAGATGGCAACCACGTGGCTCCCCATCCCTTGTTCCAATCTCCAGGCCTTCATCCCATTCAGATTTTAATCAAACCTTACATTATGCTGTCATTTGTTGGGGGCTTAGTACTAAGGAGGGCTGTGGGGGAGGTTCCCCTCAAAATTAAATAATTAAAATGTTTTTCTCAGGCTAAATAATTTTAATTCCCCCCTCAGCAGACCAGTGGCAATAAATATTTAATACCTTCCTTGCTTGACTGCATCCAGCATGTTATCATTTTAGAAATCATTTTATTGTCTGTATTTTTATTCTTTTAATTACAGTCACCTAGTATCAAACCACTTCAACAAATAATCAAAGGCAGGAGAGAGACAGGGCAGCCAGGATGCTTCAGGAGAGGCGTGTGGTGCTACCTGCATGGAGAGGTAGGGATGGAGAGGGGGCATGCAGGGGATGGATGCATCCCATGCTGCCAGCCACTGTCTCTAATGCTTGGTGCTTACAGCTGACCCTGACCTTAATGCTGCAATCCTGGCAGCTGATTTGGGTTACCAAAATGACAACTCTGGAAGGGGACACAGTGCTTATCCAGCTCCAGTGAAGAGGTCCATCCTGCCAATACCCTCTCTGGCAGGGGCCAGCAGCAAATGCCGGGGGACTGGTGTGAATGCCAGCCAAGCGTGCACTGATACATCCCCAGGACACTCCTCTGGCAATCTGCTGCTGAAGGACTTCCTGAGTCAGGTATCCTTTCTCTCTTTTGAAAGCCCTCAATGCATTTATTTTTATTTTCTTCCAGGAATTTCTCTAATTACCAGGATAGCCCGAGCACTTAACTGTTCTCTGTCCAACCCAGCCACTGATTTCCAGGTAGAGGTGCCCGCTGTGCCTGCGGCGATACACAGGCTGCCGGCGATGTCGGGTGCAGCAAGGGGGGTATGTGGGAGCAGGGGTCAGAAAGTGACCTCCCACGCTGTTGGAAGATGGAAAGCTGGAAGCCCCAGCCCTTCACTGCACGGCCAGATCCTGCCATCCCCACAGCCACCGGGCTCAAGGCCCCAGTGGCCTGGCAAGGAGAGGGTTAGCAGCTCCTGCAGCTGCCACCACAGCCAGCCTGGTGAATGGCATTAGCAAAAATGAATATAAATACTACATGAAGCTAATAGGATCTGAGGGGAGCTCCTTAGACAAGTTGATTTCCAAATTGGACTGACTTTAACCTCACATAAATAAAAATGAACGCTTATAAAATACGGTGGAAAAATCCATAACGGCAGATGAAGGCATTGATGCGTTTTTCTCTTCCTCCTGCACTTGCAGTACAGAGCGGGGCTCCACATGCTGCTCAGGATCACCTCAGTCCTGCACCTGCTCCAGATTAGTCCAGACAGGTTGTGTCTAAGGCCAGACTCAGTCTGCAACAGCAAATGTTGCCCTGAGATGTCCAGGGAGGTTCACCAGCAAGGTTCAAGGCTGGGGAAGCTCCCCTGGGCCAGCTCCAGGCATGATGGGGCAGGGGCTCAATCCGCCCCCCATCAGAACTGAGCTGTACAAAGCCAGTGCAAAGCCAGCCTCCACCTCTGGTGCCAGAGAAGGTCCCTTTCCGATATTCAGACACCACTTTTCACTAAAGCTGGAGGGACATAACATCTCCACCCAGCCTGCCAAATTCAGCTTGAATTCACCACTGCTTTCCTAAAGCATGGCATCAGGGTAAGCACACATCACACAGGCGTGGGGCCAAGAGGGTCTCACATGCTTGTATTTCTTTAGGTAACCACTGTTAAGAAAAGGCCCTGCCCTGAAGGTCTTCAACCTAAGCAGAAGTTGGGAAGAAGCAGCAGGAGAAAACGGGGTCGCTGCCTGACAGACAGGTAGTTCCTACATTTGTGCCCAAGCCCTCATCACCAGTTTGGGACAGAGGCTGGCACAGGAGGGGTGAAGGGCAGGGGCACATTTCTGCGGGGTGCATCTGGGAGCTCATCTTTGAGCAGGAGGTGCTGGAGCAGAAAGCAGAGAGCTGGGAGACGCAGTGAGTGCTGGCAGAGGCTGTCACCGGAGGCTGACTGACAGTGAGAAACCACGTGTGGAGAGGGTCTACGAGGTTAACAGCAAAGAAAACTGTGAAAGGGCTGGAGAGCAGAGACAGGTAGCTGCTGTTTGCCAGCAGGAACCAGCAAAAGCAAGTAAAGCATGGGTGACACAAGCAAAATGACAGGCACAGAAAACGATCCTCGCAGCACAGCTCTGAACAGGCAGGAGTGGGAGAAGATTGCATTTGTCAAGACCAGAGAAAAGGATGTTGAAGGAATTGAGCCGTGAGATGATGACACTCCAGATGAGAGTTTTAGCTGTACCTTAGCAACCCGAGGCAGGGGAACGAGGCAGCCCAGCACAGGCACCACCACACTGGCCCTTGGAGCGGCAACCTTCAGGCAACCACGGGGTGCTTGCACGTGGATGCTGAGACGCAGGTCCAGGCAGAGAACCAGGCCTGGGGAGCTGTTCCTGAATCATCTGCTGGCATGATAAAGATCTTCTGAGAGACAAGACAAATGAAGAGGTAGACAGAAAATCAGGAAAGACAATTTGGGTTGCCGAGGGAGGACAGGTCTCCAAGAGGTCTGTGGGATGAGGGATCAGGAGGAGGGAAATGTTCTGCTGTTGCCAAGGAAAGCTTATCAGCATCAGGGAAAGCAGGGCACGGGGCCAGCCCTGTGCTTGAACCAGAGGACCCGAAGCAGCCAGCAGTCATCGACAGCATGTCCAAAAAGCTATGGGAACTGGGAGCAAGAAAGGGGTGGGTGAGAGCTGATGGGGTCTAAGGTAGAAGGGAAGAAACACACATCTGTCTGGGAAGGGAAGATCAAAGGGGAAAGAGGTAGGGAATCACAGTGCTTGGAAAAATTCACTGCATCCCCCTGCAAGCTCAGCCAAGCCTCCCACAGACACCAGGTGAGAGGCATCAGGACCTAAAGCCCTAAACCAGCTGGCTCTGAAATCGTGGTAATGGCAGCAGCTCCCCTATAAAAAGGGGTCTGGCCTCCCAGAAATAATGTGGGCAATAACAAAGTGGAGCAGCCTTAAATATCCATTTCCTCCATATAAATAACACGGTCTATAACTCGGGCTTTACAGGCAAATATTTACAAGGCAGAGAATCTACAGAAGATAAACAACTTCTGGGCTACTTGGGACAGAGACAAGGAGCTTGGAGATGAGCTCCTCTTGCCTAAAGTAAGCAAGGTCCCTGGAAAAGAGAGATGGGTCCAGGGACCTGGACAATTAGCTGGTACTGGGGACCACATGCCTCTCTGAAAACAGGGACAGTCATTTGATGCTTGTGAGATCTTTTCTCTGCCGCCACAGGCCAACTCAGAGCTGGTTGCATGCAGGACCTGGTGTTCATGGTAGGCTTTGCTGACAGTCAGGGGAAAGGCTGGAAACTCTCAGGTCTGCTTCTGGCAGGAGACAGCCTGGGGATGATGGAGGAGCCAGGGTCCAGCAGCTGGAAATCTGTGCCCATCCATGAAAGCCAGGCTTGGCTAACCCACCACCCTGCCCATACCAGCAGGTTCTTCACCAGGGCAAACACCTCAGCCCCAGGTGCGTTGTACTGGTTATGAGTCTCCCTGCCGTCCTCCCTGGAACTGCTTCAACATTTCTTTGAGAGATGCATCGTTGCCAGACAACACCAACCCCAAGGAGGCAGTCCCAAAAACGTGAGCAGCCTTGGCAGCTGGGGAAGCACCAGGCACACAGCAGCTGCAGTGTTTCTGAGATGATATCATGCACAGCTTCGGATCCATAAAAAAATGCAAAGCTTTTTGACCCAATTCAGGAGTGAACAAAAACAACAAACCCAGACCCGTGTATTAAATCCTCCAAGGTTTCTGGAGGCTCAGAGCAACTTTCTAGGAGCAAGGAATTCCCGCTGCGTCTATCCTCTGCACTCACCGCTCATTATTCTTAGCATGGAAATTTTTCCTACTGTTTCCAGGAGGTGCTTTGAGCTGTTTTCAGCTCAAAATGTTCTGTGCAGTGAATCCAGATTGGACTTGGTAGGCTGCAAGCAGGAACAGAAATCCCTCACGACACACATGCAGCATAAAGGCACCTCCAGCCTCGAAGAGTTTACCACCTTTGGCCCACACCTTGCAGACTTCTTCTGAGCTTTACTGGTCAAGTTTTACTGAATTTAGCAGGGCGGGTCAGTGCAGGATCAGGGTGTGTGATCCCTTGGTGTGTGAGGGACACGTACATTTGGGAGCTCAGGAGTGCTGCAGGACACGGCGGGCACCCACTCACCTCCCCACTGCCTGGGCGCATCAGAGCAGATCAAACACAAACACACAAGAGAGTTCTTCTCTGAAAACACTGTCATGGCTATTCCAGAAACAAAGGGCAATTACAAGGGAAGAAGCCTCCTTCTGCCCAGGGGGAAATCAAGTTGCTGCTTTCATATTTGGGCCGTGTCCTACCCCTGTGCTGGGAGCCGGCGTGTTCCAACTCCGCGTGGCTGCAGCACGGGATGGATGGCTTGCCCATGGCACAACTCAGGGCTTGGACAAGTCCCCAGCCCTCTCACAGGGCATGAGGTGCAGGAGAAGGACCTACAGGGATTTCACAGCAGGCTCAGGCAGGGACAGACACAGAGATGTCCGGGCCAGACTAGGATGAAGGCAAGGGAAATTGTTTATAAAAGCGATGGATTTATCTTTCCAATTCTTACCTCTCACCCCTAAAATGCAGGTTTCAACCCAAAGACATGGAGGTCAAATTTGGAGGCAAACTTCAGAAGAAGAAGTGAAAATGAAAATTTCAGACCTGACTTTTTTTTCCTAGACGTTTCTGAAAGGGAGCACTTTTCACTGAGGAAGCGAGCCAGCATGCACAAACAAGAAGCAAAATGAAATGACCCCAAACAAATCAAAAGGATTTTCATGGTTTGTTTCTTCCTCAGGGTGTGTGTGAGGAGAAAAGGATCACTGTCAGTCCCCCAGAGACATTATTTTAACTGTTCTACTTCAGACACCATATTGAAAAACTGAATTATTCAGAGCTCTAATTGCAGCTCTGAGGAACACTTCCCTTCCTTGTGCACCATCCTGGTGCACAAACTGCCCACATCCAGGGCACAAACTGGTGTTTTTCTCTTCCTTTCCCAAGGGATACAGGCTCTACCCACACCCAGAGATCATCATACACCTATTCCCAACAGCACATCACCCTGGGGGAAGAGGGTTTTACAGACAAGTGTGTGCAAGTCCGTACATGCGCACATGAACTTAGTGGGATGGAAGGAAGCACAAGAAATACTGAATCCCCCTGCACTCACTAAGTCCAAACAAATAGACTGAACTGGGAGCCTGATTTGCATTGGTTTGATGGAAGATGTAATTTGCCACTGAATAAATATGGTTGCATCCAAATCAAACCTTTAGTCCCTCAGACGTTATAACTCTTCCCTCTCTTCCCTCAGGGTTTGCCAACCTTTAAGGCTGACCAAGGATGATGTATTACAAGGAGGAATGGACTTCAATAAGATAAGGGCAAGAATAGACATAAGCAAAGACTTTCCATAAGGAAGAAGGAGATGTTTAAAAACACCTTAGAGAAAAGGTGCCATCACTAGAATGACCACAGCCAGTCCAGCCCCACATCCCTCACAGAATCACCTCAAGATCGTGGTGGTAATCACACACAGAGCTGGCCCTACATTCCAAGGGGCTCGGGCTCTGTCTTCCCAGCAGGCTCCTGCTCAGAGCACTTTATATCTACCAGAGCTCCCTTTGGTCTGTCCCATGGGTCCCCATCAGCGTAGGCAGCTCTCCTGGTACCACCACGTCACCATGGTTGCCCAAAACAAGGCACATGACGTCATATCCTCAGGGCGGGTAGGGGACATGCAGGTCTCAGTAAGCACACACTGCTAGGATGGGCCTCTGATAGAAATATGAGCCCAGATTTAACGCTATCCAAATTGGGAAGCATTTCCCAGAGCTTCTCAGGAGCTTAGAGCCTTGGCCCTGCTGCCTCTGCCCCAGTAAAGTCTGGTGAGGTTCAGAGCTTTCCTCCTCTGCTTGTGTCTCCCTGGCTTATCACAGACACCATGCTGCTGGAATTGACACTTGGATGCCTTCCTCAGGCTATCACTGACTGGGTGAACCTGCTCCCCATCACAGACCCGCTACATGCTGAGCTCCCTCACTTGTTCTTTCCTCCCAGTACCATATTTATGAGATCCCTTCAAGGTCTCTGTCAACATCTCGGGCAGCCTTGGCTGCACAGCAGCTACCAGAGCAGCGAGGATCCTGCCAGCCTATCAGACAGGGAGCAGAGGGGAACCAGGGCCCAGTAAAAACAGATTTACTGGGGGGCAGAGGAGGATGTAGCACCCATCCTCAGTAGTCTCATCCCAAGGGACACCACGGTCCTTCCCCTCCACCTGCCCTCACAACCCACAGCTCAGCTGCATCCAGGTGTCAGGTAGGATAGTGCTGAGTAGAGAAGACACAAGCCAGTGCAAGAGGAAGAAGAGTTACAGTGCAAATATGAAAAACTGGGCATTATAGCTGGGGAGGAAGTTACTTGCACATTACTGAGCAGCTCTTGGCTTTGCCCTGTGCCTGAAGTCCTGGGACTCTCAGCCATGCTACAAACACACCAGGAATGAGCACCTCCTGGGCGTGAATGCTACCCCAACACAGGTATCACTGCTCCAACTGCAGCTTCCCAGTGCAGAGCATCCCTGGGAAGAGCAAGGATGCTCACAGCCTCAATTTATGTGAGGGAAATCCATCACAAGGCATGAAAGCTTTTCATTCAGGACAATTTGTTGCAGGAGTTATAAACAGAGGTGCTGGGAAGCCAATTGTCAGACCAGGCGTGCTGCAGATTGGCAAGGCAGAGAGGACTGCCCCTGCCAAAGAGCAACTTAACGAACATTCTGGGTAGATGGGGCTGTAAACAGCACATTTGCTCCCGAGCTGGGCGTGGGGAAGAGAAGGGGGCAGGGGTAGGCAGCCTCGTCCCTGGGTGCTGTTTGCAGCCTGGAGTCATCACTCAAAAGCAAGGACCATGGCGCAGGCAACGCCAAGGCCAGAGGAAGGGAGAAAGATTGATTATCCCATAAATCAATTGCCGGGCACTGATTACAAAATAAACCACCAGGGCAAAGGTCAAGTGCTTTGTTATATCACCCAGCCCACAAGATTTATTTACCACTTGGGCCATCAGTCCCTCTTGCCATCTATTACAGGGAGCTGCAGCTCTCCCTTCCCACCTTCGGGCACAGCTTTTTGCCTATGGACACAACCAGCACAGACCTGCAGGCAGCAGCACAGGGCTTCAAAATCAGATCCAGCTGCTGGAACCAGGCACTGGTCCTGTAGGACTTACAGAGCCACATCTACAACTCTGGGAAAGGTGACAGCCAGGCAGGTCAGCCCTGCTGCAGGCACCAGTGGTGGCTGAGGGTGCTCACCGAGTCCTCCATCCCCACCAGCCTGTCCTGGAAGATGATCAGCTCTCCACAGTGGGAAGATCAGAGGGACATGATCTCCTGTGGAAAGAGCTGGATCCACCATGAAGAGATTCCCACAGCCACTGGCCTCAGGGTGCACTTGTCATTTCTCTCTGGGCTCCAGGGAAGACCAAACCCTTTAAGAGGATCAGCAACTTCCCGTCAGGGAAGCAGGGCCTCACTCCAAAACAAATCTGTACCCAGCCAAGCTTTATATGCCCACTTCTACCATCTGAGTTCTGCATCCTTACAGGGAGAGCTGCAGAGATTGTCTCACAGCACTCAACTGGAATTCAGCCTAAAAAACTTTATTTTTTCCCCCCCTTCCCTTTCTAACTTTATATTTTAAACACAGGCAGCAATAAGAGAAATTCCTGGGAGTATTGTTCATCTGTTTCCCATAAGCTGCTTGTCACTGACCACAAAAAGATTTTTCAGTCTGGCTCCCAAAATATAAAAAACCCTAAAATGGACATTTTTGAGTCCTTCGCAACAACCAAAGGAGAATAACGTCAGAGCCGTATGATGTGTGTGCGTGTGTACTCAGAGGGTGGCAAAGAAATATCACAGGGAGGAGGAGAGGTGCCAGCCCGTGTGCCGTGGGCAGGGCGCCTTCTGCCTGCCTCCGACCGCACAGCCCGGGCGCTGCTGGGTGGGCTGCAAGTGCAGGCAGCCTGGGCCAGGGCTGTTTCCACTTATGGATGTTCCCAAGGACCATGAGGCCGTTACCCCATCCCCCTGCACCACAGTACTCTGCCAAAATGGCTGCTGCAGTTGGCACTTGCCTAGGAGTTTATTTTTCTTTCCAAAGCACTGAATGTTTCAACTCCTATTTTAACCCATCTGCCAGCAGAGAGTGGAGGCTCCAGCTCATGGGCCCAGCCACACGTTCCCACAAGGCGCACAGGGCGCCCCCGTGCAGAGGGACACCCCTGCACAGAGGGGACAGCTGAGGTGATGAATTGCAACCCATAAAAATCACAGGCTGGTTTGGAATGTAAAGGACCTTAAAACACCACCTCGTTACAACCCCCCACCTTCCACTAGGCCAGGTTGCTCCAAGCCCTGTCCAGCCTGGCCTTGAACACTTCCATGCTCCAAGCCTGGTATAAGTCAGTGCTGTCACTAGAAAAACTTCTGTGATTTACCCTTGCTGGGGAAAGTCCCCACAGGCACCTTGTGCCCCAGGGTAGGATTCATTCATCTTTTTTAGGGCAGCTTGTGGCCCTGCCAGTCATTGCTCTACTCCTGCCACCCTCTCAATAAGCTCAACTACCACCCAGCCTCAATTGTCTCCAGTTTGAAAGCATAAGGCACTCACTTCCCCAAGAGGTAAAGCCCCCATCCCTGCTTTTCTGAACTGTATCAAAAACATTCCCAGCCCTCCAGGACAATTCTATGTCCCAGCAGAATCAGGAAAGCACAAGGACCCACGGTTGCTCCACTGGTCCCTGCTTCCCCAAGGAAGGCAGCACTCTATGGGAGAAGTCCCACCAGTGGGACCCTACCAGTAGCTGTGTTGATCTCAGGAATTACATTCCCCCCTCCATGGGTGGGCTCCTCAGAGGATGGTGCTCATCTCCAGAGCTCCATTCTCATCCACAACCACCACCTTGACCTTGGTGGGGAAGGGTGTGATAGGTAGCCAGCCCCTCCTGCACTCTCCCAAGGAACTCGATGGCAAAAATACATTATTCCAAGCATTCACTCCTGGAGGCTTTTGCAAATCCCTTGAAGTCAACAGTATATTACTTTAAGGGCTTGGTATGTCTGTTCCTCTCCTGCAGGGGTTCCGACCTGTACAGACATCAATCACTCCTATCACTTGGCCTGGCTCTGTGTTTCGGATGATGGCAACGGACCAAGGTCGGAGCAAGGCAGTTACATTCCCCATCCTTCCCTCCACTCCTCCTGGCAGATTTAGAAGTTCACATTTAATCTGAAAGAGGGAAGATGGAGAGGAGCCTCAGCAGCTGCAGTTTCCGTAAATGTCAGGCTGGGAAGGAGATCTTAGCAAGCCTTAATACACTATGCAAATCCTCAGAGCATGACCGTGTGCTACCAGGGCTTTTTATTCCCCTCCGTGGTAATCAGAGAGACAGGGATTAAAAAGGGGAGTTGCCACACAACTAGCTGGTCCCTCTGCTTTACCATCCACTGTTTAAAGACCATATTGGGACATATGGGCCTAAGGGTCCATAAAGACCTCCAGGCAGGGGTGGGTGTTCTCCTAAAAGGTGCTACCCGAAGACTTTTATGTGGCTAAAGCTATTAGAAAGTGTCCAAAGGAGGGTTACAAAGATGGGGAAGGGTCTAGAGGCAAAGCTGAATGAGGAGTGCTGAGGTCACTGGGTTTGGCCAGCCTGGAAAGGAGGAGATGGAAGTCAGAGCTCATCAGGGTCTGCAGCTTCTGCAGAAGGGCAGCAGAGGGGCAGGCCCTGATCTCTGCTCTCTGTGACCATAGACAGGACCCAAGGGAATGGCTGCAGCTGTGTCAGGGAAGGTTTAGGTTGGATATTAGGAAAAGGTTTTTCACCCAGAGGGTGGTCAGGCACTGGAACAGGTTCCCCAGGGCAGTGGTCACAGCCCAGAGCCTGCCAGAGCTCAGGGAGGGTTTGGACAACGCTCTCAGGCCCATGGTGGGATCATTGGGATGTCCTATTCAGGGCCAAGAGTTGGACTTCAGTGATCCTTATGGGTCCCTTCCCACTCAGGATATGCTACGATTCCCTGCTTTGGAATATGTTTGGTGCATGTGCAAGGGGACGAGAGACACGTGCATGCATTTGTCATGTGCGTGTCTGAAAGTGAGACTGTGCTCCATGGAGACAGGATGAGCAGGAGGCACTGCAGTGTCTGGGTGTGCAGCTTGTGCTCCTCTTTTTACAACTGCATGTTTACTTTTTTTTTTTCTTCACATGCCTTTTTTTCTTTTTTAATGCATCAGGAAAGCTCCATCACTTTCCTGTAATCATGTTGACCTGATTAAAATTTTTATTGGATTTTACAAAATAATTTCATACATGCTGTTCCCTGGAGCACTGCAGAGTAGAGGGAAGAGTGGGGGGGGAGAGAGAAAGAGGGAAGAGAGTATATTAAGAATGAGGTGGCAAAGGAAAATATTTTATTTTACACTGAAATAATGTTTCATGAATGAATAATAGATTAGAAATCTTACTCTTTTTTCTTTTAAATTTAAATAGTACTCTTACAAGTGCCCCTGAAACGTGTAGGCATGAAAAAGTCACCACCTGAGCATTTCAACTGCCTGTTTCAATAGCAGCTTTGCTTTCCTACAGCTTCCAACCCTTTTCACCGTGTCTCAACAGCAAGCAAGCCATGGTTAATGGGTTGCCAAGGCCTCAGAGATGAGCCAGAGCACAAGGACAGACCTCAACCCTCCTGGCTGCCCATGGCACTGTCATCAGTCAGCCCACAGCAGCCCCCGCAGTCTGACTCCTGGTTTAACTCGGCTCTTTAATACAAGACCAAACTGGTTGGAGGCACCACACTGTCCCCCTCTCCTGTGGGAATGATGATGTGGGGTCAGGGACTCACTGATAAAGCCACAAACACAGGCCACAAACAGGGGGTCCACACACCAGGCTCTTGGTTCCTGTCTCCCAGACCCAGCCATGGCCAGTGACCTCTGGATGAGCCTGATGTGCCCCAGGGGAGCTCATGGAGCAGGGCAGACCCCTGGGAAGCCTGAGGCAGATGAACCACAAGTGACAAGGGAGCGTTTTGAAAGTGATGCCATTTTGCTACTGTTTTCATTCATTGTGAAGGCAATGCCCTAAACAATAACATTTCAGGCATAGAATTCTCACAGGTGTTTCACTCTGGTCCCTAGAAAGAAATCAGGTCTTTGCTGTTTGAGGAATGTCATGGGGATGATTTAGTTACCCAGTTCCACTTCCACAGACTTAAATTAGATTGCAAGGCCCTGGCCCAGGGACTAGCTGTTGCCTTCCAAAGGAAGGCAGGCACTCCTTCCACAGGCAGCTTAGCATCCTGGGTCCAAGTGCAATAAAAAAAGTCACCCAAAAATGCTTTTCATGGAGCTCAACACTTGCTTCAGGTCTCCTTTCAGGAGTACCCCCATAGGGCTGGCTTGCTTGGAAATTCAGTTTCCCTGGTGGCTGCTTATGAAATAAATATTTCAGTGCTGCATCAATGGCTCAATAGAACCCCCCCCCTAAGGGGCAGTAAGTTTCTGAGCTGAACCTGATGCCAGCTGAGTGAATGAAATCAAGTGAGGGACAAAGCACGTTACTCTGTGGGCACCACTCATAGCCAGCAGCTGAGAACATCTGCTAGTTCCTTGCTCTCTAGGTGGCTTTCAAGGTCACATTTCTGGAGGTATTAAGGTTGTCTGGGAAACCTTTAATATATGTTTTGGAATGAGTCTGTGGGGCGAGGGTTGAATTTTTTCCCAGCATCGTCTTCTCTAGCAGTTGCTGTTTGACATTTCCCCAGAGGTTTTAGTTTTATCCCTGCAGGGAGTGTTCAGATAAGCTCCAGGTCAGGCCACTGCTGCAGCCCCCTAAATTCTGCCAGCCTGGGACAGGACTGCTGTTTTACACAGCGTTCTCTTTATGCTACAGGGAACAGTGCAAAGTGTCACCTCACCTCAAAACAAAGGCAAAGCACCTGAGCCCCAGCAGTACTGCGTGCCACACCCAGGATTTTGGAGGGCTCTGCACTCTGCCCTCAGAGCACCATCCCTCCTGCTCCTACCATCTCCCACTGTGCCACTGTCCTAAGGGCACCCATCCATGTGATTTCAGGATGTATCTGTCACCCAGTACATCTTAATCGTGACTTCAACACTCTGTCTTATTCCATTCCCACCTGACTCTGTCCCAGGCAAAGTTTGGGGGCAAACCACGACACGTGCAGGCTCTCAGCAAGCTGCCCCAACCGAGAGGCCGGCAGAGCAGAGATCTGGCAGCACAGAAAAGTATCTTGCAGAAGAAAAGGATTTGCAGCACACCAAATAGGTAATTGATAAATATTACAGCAAGAAAAGTCCAAGCCCTGGATAAAAGTGGCTTATGGTGTTAAGCTGTGTCCATCGTCCAAGAAATGGAGGGCACCTGTCACCACTGCCCCACACTCAGCACAAACCCCTCATTTGTCCCTGACTGACTTTTATTTTGAGTTAAAGACGGTGACAAAGAAAAGAAGACCATAAAGCCTCCCCAAGAGGCAAAGCACAGCAACTCATCACACAGTCTGAGTGGACTGAGACACAAAATGGCAGCAGCTCCTGCCTCCAGCTCCTGCCTCCATGCTGAACAGTTCCCTCAGCCCTGCATGAGAAATTAGGGACATAAATTCCTACTCTGTGATGGGCAAAAAGACAAGCCCACAGGCTCTAACCAAAACTGGACCTTTCTGGAATTCAGGTGTTAATCTATAGAAAGAAGACAAACTCTCTCCAAATGTCCACACTTTACTCTTCCCAGTTTGTGAGGAGATAGAAGGCATGTACAGTCCCTCTCTACCAGGTGACCAGATCATGCATAACACACAGCTCTAGGAATCTCACACGTGATCTGAAGGCCTGCTTCCAGGTTTCAGAGCTTCATCTCCTCCCCTAGGAGCTCCTGGGAAGCCTCCAGCTTTGAAGCTCACATCCAGATATCAGCAGCCCTCCATCCAGGCTCCCTGGAGCGCCTGCCCGAGCCAAGGGCAGTCACCAGCTCACTGGCCACTGACTTGGCTTGTGTCTTGTTCCTAAATCACACATGCAGATGGGTTTAAACACATCAGTTGATTTCCTAACCTCACATCTCCCTGTGAGAAGAGGCTGGAACAGCCATGTTACACAGGGCCAAACAGGAGAGGCATGAATTTGGGAACTGCTCCTACACCAGTGAGGGGGGACAGGTCAACATCAGCTCCCACCAACCCATGCCATCAAAGGCCAACTTTTACGGGCAGGGATCTGGCAGCCAGTGTGTAAAAAGAGCCTGTAGCCCACATCACAAAATACCATCATCACAAGTAGCATCTCTTGGCCTCCATCAAGGCAGCAGCACATTAACTGGATCCCTCGGCACACAGGGGAAAGCTTGTGCTGTTGCTGCTTCACCCTGGATAACAAGGGTTTTCATCTCCAGGTTTGTCAACTTAGCACCTTGCCAGAACTAGGACTCATTTTTAGTATTAAAAAATAATGCATATTTATCAAACCTAGTCAGGCAGCAGGAGGGGGGAACAGCTGGCAGCAGCCTCCCTCTCCCCATCTGACATGTGCTTGCCATTTTTCGCAGTTTCAACAGCTCTCCAGCTCTAGTCCTTATAATTACGATGAAAAACCCCTCACACTCAACCATAGTGCCTCGCAGCCAAGATGCCAATATGTTTCCACATAAAAGCCTCGTTCCAAAAAAACCTAAAATTTCCCAGAGTCTCTGCTTTATTCCCATCCTCCCTCACATCATTGTATTCACGTGGCGTTCAATTATTTACAAGCATACAAAGCACTCCAGCTTGGATTCTCAACTGGTATTAATCAGCAAAGTGCCAACTAAATCAACGGAGCTACAAAGATTTGCTCCAGAGAAGGATCTATCCTGCTGTCCCTGAAGACCCCTTCTTCCCTTTGCAGCACACACTGGGAAGGAGAGGATAAAACACAGCTTTGGTTGAGGTTTTCTTAATGCCCTAAGTTTTACACACACACATCTCAACATGTTAATGCCCACAAAGTCCTGCTCTCCACTGCTGACCTACTTTCCATTCATGTGCCTGCAACACACTGGCTTCCCATGGCAGCCCCAGGTGTCCCTGGAAGCAGACATCCACACCTAACCCAGAGCCCTGTGCATGGGGCAGGCCCCTGGCTGTTAGGACAACACTCTCAAATTAATTACAAACAAGGCTTTCAGATCATCCAGCCAGGCCTGATACTTCCTTGGACTGGTGCAGCATCATCTGTCTCCACTCTGTTCCTTTCCTATGGCAGCATTTCCAAAGAGGTCCAGAGGGAGAGACTGGTGAGCACAGAGGGCTCACACGCAGAATGCTCTCCTTCAGTGATGGTTGATCATTTCTAGCTTTCAAGATTCCATTATTTTAGTTCAGTGGGACCA